>CAESWR010000057.1:532462-547246 GCA_903171835.1 Mullus surmuletus | reverse complement strand
AAAATAAAACTTTTTTTTTTTTAAAGCAGCACTATGTCATTATTGGAAACTGAGGCTTTATTTATTATATAAATTAATAAAAAAAATAATAAATAATTATTTTAAAATTTTTTAAATTTTTAAATTTTAAAGTTTGCTTTTTGTTTGTTTTTTTGAAAGTGCTGCTGAGGTGAGTTGAGTATTCCAGTTTATTCTAACAGGTGTCATAAGGAGAAGGAAGATTTTAGATACGCCTACGTTTTTACTTCATTTGAGAGATTGTTTTCGATGATCTTTTCGATGACCTTCGATTATCTTAAAACATGTGAAAAGTTTGGAGGTGCTTCCAATTTTTTCTCAAACCCTAGTTTTAAACTTGAGTTTGTAGACGTGCAAATGTCTGAAGCTTAAACAGAGGATGATCGTTTTCAGCAATTCTGAAGCTAAAGGTAAAGGAGTTACATACCGTTGCTTTAAAACACTTGTACCTGTACATTTTAATGGCACAAAACAAACGATGGATCAAAATGCCCCCTTTTGTTTTAAATTATTGTCTTTTTTGAGATATAAAGATCTAAATTTATTATAGAGTTGTCAAGTTAAAATCCAGATGGTTGAACATTTTCTGCATTTCTGGTGTCGGGAGCTCTGTGAAGACGTGTTTGGAGAGCAATAACTAGAGTCAACACAGTCAAAGACCATTGTGTGCATGTTCCCTGTAATTACCAGATTAAAGCCTTCTTCCTCGCAGAAGAACATCTTTGGCTATTATGAAATTACAGACCTCGAAAATAAAGCAATAACATGTTACTTCTAAACATAAACTATGCGGTTTTAAATTATTTACTTCATGTCCATGTGTTTATCTGATTTACTTAACTCAATGTATCTCAATTCAAACAAAGGAAGCGCGAAACTAATGGGAGTGTAGACATTTTGACTTCAAAGTTAAGATAGTGGCACAAACGACAGGAAACGATACATATTTTAACATTTATTAACATAACAAAACATGTAATAGTCACACAAGACATAAAGCATCAAGACAACTGTTACACCAAACATGATTAACCACGTGCCGTGAGTGTGAGAAAGCCCAACTACACCAGGAGATTTACGACGAGTCGTTGCTTCTCTCTGGCTGAGGTTGTTTGGATATTAAACCAGATCGTCTGCAGACCTTCAACCATCATGTGGCACTTGGGCACCTTTGTACTTAAGTGTTTCTATAGAAAAGTGAACTCTACAATACACAATGTTAATCCTATGTGGGTGGGGGGGAACAGAAAAATTAATATAATTTAAAAGAATGGACAGAAGACGTCAGTGGCTGCCCCATCATTACATAATACAAGAGCTCTATCGATATGATTAAAATAATGTAATTACTAGAAGGTAGGACAAATGTTCAACAGTATAAAAAGACAATATAACCTTTTTGTTTTTTTTCCTTGTCAAAGATGCATAAATTTATCAGTTCTGTTCCTCAAGCCCTTTTTTAACAAAATAATCTATCAAAGTGCTTTAGGTTACATGAAGATGCAGAAACCAACAGGAACACTGAGAAACACCCCGAAAGAATTTGAAGACAGGGGTGGTGGATACATGTCCTTGGCTGATGTAATGAAGCTAAAATCCAAGAAATTAACACTGACAAAGTCTCATGTCTGATGTTCCCCGACATTATCAGTGGAAAAACACATATCTAACTTACCAAAATAAATTTTTTAATTTATTTGTCGAGCCTGAATGTTAGGCATGGAGATATATCTTATATGAAAGTAGAATATGCTATATATGCGACTAATCCAAATCACTCAAGACTTTTATTGTGAAATTAATCAAAATGTAAACTGCAAGATACTATGAGTCACACAGGCACTTATCAGATAAGGTATGTTTCATTTTTTTTTAAACTGTGCAATGAGATAAATGAAAAGCAGGGAGGGAAATTTGGTTAAGCATCTTTACTGAAAGATGTTCCACCTCTCACTCGTCCTGCTGTTCTTCATTCTGCTTCTTGGGTAACTGTGAGTGGAAAAAAAAACACAAAAGACAATTCTTTCAGCTGCACACTGATGAGAGTCCGGTGCCAAACAAAACACGGCCTGCAAGCCTTAAAAGGGGGGAAAAAATCCACCCAAACCCGGCACTGTTCTTCAAAAGACAAATTACGACTGAGCACCAGGTGCAGATATTCTTCAGCAATCCAAATAAATGAGGTTTTTTTTTTCTTTTTCAAAAAAACAACAAGAAGCAGATTTTGATGGAGAGAAAAACAATGTTTACCTTCGAAATTGGGTTCCTTCTGTTGCCCCTCCCTTCATTGTTTTCTGGAAGATGTAGTCTGATGGTCGAATCCACATTAGAGAAATCAATATTTTGTGATGCAGGCTTGCAATAATGATTACAATGCGGCTCAGTGAACGCTTCCATCAGTCTCACCCCTTTAGAGATTCAGAACCGGACTTCTCAGGGTCGGCGAAAGATGACGGCGCCGCCTCGCTTTCCCTGCCATACTGAGGTCTGTTTTTCACAGAGACGTCACAGTTTGACGTCTTCCTTTGGCTTGGTCGCCCGATGTAGCCTCGCTGTAATTCCCTGAGGCTTTGTCCTGGTGGTGGGTCCCGTTCAAAGCCAAAGTCTCCATCCACAAAGTCGGCTATAAAATGACCGGAGAGAAAACACACAAAAAAATAGAACCAACAACCTCATAAAATACCTCAAAACTAATTGTGTGGATGAAATGTTTCCTGACTCATGTGTTTGCTATTGCATATTTATGCAGTTTCTCATCTAACATTTTGAAAGATTTGAGTTTCTGGTCTAATTTAGAGGTGATTTTGGTTTCATATTTCATTTCCCTCATTGTAAACAAACCACACACACACACACACAGCATGTTTGCACAGTAGAAGCACATTTTCAACCAATTTACTGCATGTTGTTCACTTAATCTTTTTTTATTCTTTTTTTTTGTTTGTTTTTTTTCCTAAATCAAGACATTACCTTGGTGCTTTGTTCTCCTCTCGAAATCTGGAGACATCTGCCCAAAAGCGTCATTCATGGGACTTTGTGCTTTTTTGCCAGACGCCTTTGTTATGTTGTTGAGTGGAAAGGCAGTCTGAGGTCGCATATCACATTTGTCCTTGATCGAGAGGGAGACGCACAAACATTAAAAATTATTCATTGTTTCTAGTGTGTGCAAAGACTCAAACACGACAGCAACGTACCTGATGGTGAAAGACAACAGCCTCCTCGAGAGCGACGCCACAGAACTCGCATGGAATGACGACGTCGCCCTCCAGTGGACTAGCCGGTGGACTGTAGGCGGCCGGCGAGACCGAGCGGGGGAACGTTGGGATGTTGGAAGCGAGAGTGTCGGGGAGGCTGCGCATCAGTCCGGCGGCGTTCCTGCCAATCCTCTCCTCTTTAGGGGGGGACGAGGGCTGCTTGCTGAAAGAGGCAAAGGCAGACGCCGGGCTGCAGCCGGTCTGAAACGGGGACGAGAGGAGAGCTTTAATACCAGTTACGTTTCTGCCAGATGGAGACGAGGGTCATGTGATCAAACCAGCGAGGGCTGCGTGTGGGCTGTGAACAGGCGGCTACACAGATAAAGAGAGGAATGAGAAGGGCTGCACGCCGCGTGATATCTGACTGGAGTCTCGGCATTTCATAGTGATCAGATTAGTAAATACACACATTTATTTCACAACACCCGCCTGCGAGCTGGTTTGAGGATAAACAAATCAACAAGTCAAATTCAAGGGAGACTTAACTGGGGTTTGAAAAAAAAAAAAAAAGAAAAGTTTGTCTTCACACTGAGGAAAATAAAACGTTTGGCTCGGTTTGTAATTTACTGATATAAATTATCCATGGCGAATGTTGCATCACGTTACACTGATTGATGTTCTTTCCCACTTGAACACAATCTTAGCTGTATATCAAGTCATGAGTGTGGTCAGTGCATTTTAATGGATAACAACTACAACAAAAAAAGTCAAAACCAAACATCAGCGAGCCGTGGTCGGGCCAGTTTGAGCACGATGACGATCTACTATGACCAAGTTAAAAATCACTTCTCAAACCTGATGCAAGATGAGATCCTCCTCTGGAAATAACTCTTCGCAAAACTCACAAGGAAGCATGATGTCTGTAATGACACACAAAAAAAAAGACGTCTCACTTGACTGTCACGCTCATGCGTTCATCACATAACTCCTCTTCTTAACAATGACTCCACCTGTGTGATCGAGGTCCTGGCCTGTACTCGTGCCTGTGGAGAAGCTCGGGTAGTTGTTGTTGGGGGTGGAGAGCGAGCTGCCGATGGAGGTGTTGGACGTCCTCTCGATCGTGTGGTCCCAGATGTCGCTCCACGGATTGCCCTCTATACCTCCGGCCACAGAGTCTCCGTCACTCTGCAGGCTGAGAGCCAGCATGTAGTCGAGGCCGGATGAGTCCTCGTCATGCAGCTGCCCACTGAGGGGCCAGCCGCCACTGTTCAGGAAATCTCTGTGCTCTGGATCTACGAGGAAAATAAAGCATTTTTTGTTTGTTTTTTAACAGAGCTGCAACAGTCTCCAGTCTGTTGGATTAGTTGTACAATTAATGTGTTCAGATTGCATCGCCAAAAGTACATTTCATAGTTTTAATAGAGACAGTTTTTCCCCCTTTCTGTTTGTATATCATATACATTTTACAAAAACTGTAATATATCAACAGAAACCACAATTGTACTTATTGGTTTATTTGTAGTGATTGTTTCAACCACAGCTGTGACTTTTCCTATAATGGAATTTGCCACATGACAAGAGCTATAGTTACTGTCAGATGGTTGATGTAGTGTGTAAACATTAACAGATGGTTCTTGCAGCCATTTCTATATAGTGAAGTGACATAAACAGACTTCAATGGCATCAATTAAACGTTCAAGTTATCTTTGCCATGAAAATGAGAGCCGATTCATTGGCAATGGTGGTTGGTAAACAATCAAGTTCACCAACTATAATTTCACTCATTCAGCGACATTAACCTTTATCTGCATTTATCAACGCCCTCCCGAGAAAAAACACCATCAATCTGTACCTTTAAGAGATAAAACTCACTGTGGCTGAATGGCATGTTCCTCGGAGCAGAGTTCTTCCAGCCTTGTGATACCCTAGAAGTACTATAAAGTCCGGACTCAAACGTCCGGGGAAAGGCCTGCTGTTTTGCTGCGCTGATGTTGTTATCCTTCGGGGCTCTCTCGTGGGCTCTGAGGGGGTTTCGAATGGAATGGGCTTCGAACCACGCTCCTGGAGACTGCAGTTCTGCCGGGCCGCGACTCGTGCAGATGTTGTTCTGATCCTGGGGTGCTGTGGGACTTCCACACAAGATGGGATGCACCGCCTGCTCCCGCAGCATCACATTGCACTTGCAGATTGGACAGGGCTCAGTGCGCGCACCGCAGTAATCCTCGTGCTCTCTGGACTGGCTGAAAACAAGTTCCAGTTCACAGTACTGGCACGGGACCAGCCGCTGAGAACACTCGGAGCGCTGAATGGGACAGAAGTTGCAAAAAAAAGGGATCAAAAACAGATAATTCTCAATTTTAGTGTGTAAAAATTCAGAACTACCTGGTGAGCATCAATGTGATTCTTCTCAATCTTCAAACCACACTTGCATGTAATCTAACAGAGAGGGAGAAAAAGGCTTTTGCATTAGTTTGCCATTTCATGTGCGATGAGGGTAACAAGGTCAACGGTTTCCGTGGTATCAGATTGCTCAAATGATTTTCCATGGCGGACAGCTGCGTGCATCTGTAGGTAAAACCAGTCAATGCAGGATTATGGATTTGTCAAAATTACAGCCTTAAACAGACAAACATGGACAGACGAGCTGCTCCTAACGTTGCCACATATTGTAGACTTTAAAGCAGATACCCGCCGCTGCTGCTTCCATCCTCAAACCTCACCTGAGTGTGTTCCTGCGTCTTGTGCTCCTGCAGATCGGACCGGGGCACCGGCTCCTGACACACATCGCACAGCGCGATGTTTCGCCGACAGTGGATCTCATGAGTTGTGAAATTTGCCTCTGGAATGTCGTGTTTGCTGCAAGAATCAAAGCAGAAACATAGGAAATCCGTTTTCACCACCGACTGGGGAACTGATGGCGGGAATAAAAAAATGAGTTGATTGACATTTTGCACATGCTCACCAATTGCCACAAAACTGTGTGTTCTCATCTGCCATGGCTTTGCTGCAAACAGACAGGGACGCTGGTTATGGTTGAAGGCTCAGCTGATGTGTTGGAGGAAAGAACTATCAATGTTTGACAGCTCTGTTGACTCCATTTCTAGACTAGATGGCACTTTTCTTAGCTAAAAAAAATGACACTGCTTCATTTTTTTTCCAAAAGCAGGTTGAAAGACAGGATCTTAATTGTTAAATGTGTATAGAAAGTGAAAGAAGGGTGACAGCTCGTTGGATTTGCTCACCTTCTGCTCCCGCCCGGGCGGCTAACGTTAGCGGACACCGACGGCCGCGACTCAACGCTTCGACCCCCGTGTCGACCTCCTCAAACCAGCAGCATCTCGATCCGTGCGAGCTGGGGGAGCATCTTCACCCGACACAAAGGTGTTGTTGTTGTTGTTGTTGCGAACAGCTGATGCTAACGCCTCGCATCCACTGCACTGCTAGCAGCGCTCACGGGAGCCTTAGCTTAGCCGATTGCTAACTTCACTTGCTCGCTGTGGACTAACGTGGCGGTCGCACCCGGAAGCCACTCGGTCCCGAGAGGAAAAACAACCGCAGTCAACGTGGGATTGTTTTTTTCCAGTCAATGAGCCGCTAAGTGAGTGTAAAAAACTAAAGCGGGACGTGGTGAGGCGACAGCTACTTGATGCCAGCCTGGAAAAGTAGTGTATTTCCTCTTAGCTCCATAGGTTTGCCCTGTCAACTGCGCCCCGGAAACTAAACCCCGGGTTTAGTCTTACAGGGTGTCAACATATATATCCGCTCCGCTCGATAAGACGATGGAAGCAAATCTATCCCGGAATTACGATTACAACTAAGTATTCAAGCATTTAATTGGAGATTGACACACTGGATCGTTGTGAATCCAGGAGTTTACCGATTATTTGGGCCCGCGAAAGGGCCAACCCGACACCGTAAGTCTGCGATGAGGGCAAAGAAAGACCTTTTTTTCCACCGTCCTCTCCAGGCTCGATGTTGATTGGTTGAATAAACCCAGTGCGCTTCTGAAAGTGTCTCGGGTGATACCATTGCTTCAAATTCGCCAATACATCTTAATTGAACTACGTTCAAATAAAATAAAAAAAAGGCCATTACATTTATAAGATTTCGATATATTTCATTTTGTATGCAGCAATATCCACGACTGGTGCTCATGTGTTGAATGAACAAATAATTGACATACTAATACACGGCATACACAGTAAAAAATTGACACACGGTTGTACTTATATTTTTTATTGAGTTTTAAATCTACCAATACTGTCATATCAAGACATTTTTGTTTTTGTAAAAGGCACAGCTTTGTTCAGATAAAATGCTGATCTTATTTACAGCAAATGTTTTGGACGCAGTACATACATCTGTGCACCCATCCCCCCGTCTCCTAGTCAAATGACCGACCAAGGATTGGACCATTTTTCTAAATGCTATAAAACTATTAATTCATTTAGAAGCCCTTATATTTTCTTAGATCCTGCAGGTAGACTTTAAAAAATTAACAACAAAAGTGTGAGGGCAAAACAAATGTTTTAACTGTGTAAATAGATGGAAGAGACTGAATAATTCAAAACATTCTCTAAATAATACCTGGTTTATAAAAATATACTGACAGATCTGTAAATGACCAACTGGAATTTTTTTTTTTTTATCAAGCAAGTCAAGCAAAGTCACTAACTCACGATATTTTAAACCAACATTTAGAATTAATGCTTTTTGCCAAGAAAAGTCTTTGCCTTAGTATCCAAAATATCTTTGTTTAAAGTAATACATTATACAAATTATCAATTTAGTGCACCTAATCACATCGCTGGTTCCTGGTGATGCATTCAGTCATCTAATATCCCATTGGTTACATGATTGTCTGACATGAATTAAGGTCCATAGGATATGCAAAGGTTTCCCTTGCTAAAACATTGTCAGATAAACCATGCATTAGAATGGCAGTTGCATTATTTTGTAATTTTTTAAAAAAAGAAAAAAAAGATGGCAGTACAAACAGCCCTGCTGCTGTAGCCCAAGTGACACACAGGAAACAACCATGATAAGTACACACGCCCCAAGACTTGATAAAGACATTTGTGGGAACAGTACATACACGTTTTTAAGCAAACATTTTTACTCTATTTTTCAAACCAGGGAGACAAGTGTAAAAAAAACAAAAAAAAACAAAAAAAAAGTACCAGCGTGGAACAAACATTTGGAGTTCCACAATTCAACGGCACCACAAAACTGAACTAAAGACACGTTACACTACTTTTTGATGTTTTTTTAAAAGCTAAAAACCATGACTCATGATAAAGCAACTTTAAGTGGCTATTGACTATACAGCAGATTAAAAGGATCACTGTAAGCACTACATCTTGTATTTGACTATATCAAATAACCAACCTACATTCGATAAAACAGCTAAAATAAAATATACAAAAAATATTGCAGGTTTAAACTGAAAAGGCTACAATGCAGTAAAAAGGAGGTGGTTTCGTAGGGCAAGAACCAGAGCATCTGACAATCGCCCTGCAATGAAACATTTGTGTCACAGAAAAATCAATAGAAACACAGCTCGCACATGTTCCCACATGTCAGACACCTGCCTTCACAGTAGACTGAAAGCTTCTTCCATGCGTTTGCAATGTCACAGGTACAAAGTCTAACCAAAATAAGCCTTTATCACTCGTTTCCTTGACAGCTTCCGAAACACGCATTTTTTTTAGAATGTAAGATTGAATTTGGTCAGTCACTTTTTGTTGCATTAGCTAATATTTCAGAAAAATAAACTGCCTATTGGTAAGTAAAAACAGTATGCACAAACCTTTGATGGTAAATAATGCAAAATTTAAAAAACAAAACAAAATTAAAACCGGTTTCACTTTGACTTCCAAATTGGTCCATTAAGAAATTCAGTAGGTTTTTGTTGAAGAGTTAACAGTCCAATGAAAAAACGTATACACTGTGCTAATTCATATGATCTAAAAGAACAAAAAAAGAGAGGGCTCCGAGACAGCATAAAAGACAAGAGAAGGAATTACAGGAAAAGTAAAGCACAAACGTTCAGATGGAAGAAATGAAAACAAAGAAGGCACACGTTTCAAGAGTTCCGACCAGAAGTCACAGAGGTAGCAGAGGTCACGAAGAGGGACGATGGTGGAAAAGAAACCATTTTGAAAAGGGAGGGGGGGGGGGGGCGCTGATGATGAAACATTTATCTGTCCTTGGATCCAAGCTTCTCGATCAAATCCTGCAGGGGAGCGAGCTCTCGTCGGTCGATAAGGTTGAACTCCTATTACAGAAGAAAAAAATTCAGTCAGGTGAGTTGATATGGTAATTAAGGCAGGCCCTTACATTTGAAATCATTGCCTCTAATGAGATTATTTATTGTAAAAACTGTTTTCTTTTCTGTCTTTATGTAATCCAATTACAGTATCAAGTCCACATAAAAAGTAGTGGAGCTTGCCAAAGGTCTCTTTTCAGAGAAATTTCTGCTGCAGCCTCATGTCTTATCTTTCACTGACTCACATCACATCTGTTGTAGCTTGTTGAGTCGTGTAGAAGATATTACAGTTCCACAGTAGACTGATTGCATAAGAGCAGAATAACTGCAGTGTTCTTTGTTAAGCAAAACAAAACCATACACCAGACTGTCTCACCTGGACAAAGAAAATGAAGTGCTTGAAGGAGGTGTTGAGGTGAGCCTCCTCCTGCAGCTGCATCACCGAGTCGAAATGTTGATGGTAGATGTGGGCATAAACCCGGAACAGGCGCTTCAGGATGGTTTTGGCCACAGACATGAAGTTCTTGGGAAAGGGAACCCCTGTGGGACAAAAGGCAAATAAAAATCCAAGTGGAATAACTAGGATAGCTTCACGCCAACATCAGAGCGAGACAACAAATTCTTAAGATGTTGCAATTTCATCTCATTACAGTCTCACCACGACAGAGAAATCCCCCCTCACAAAGAGCAACAAATCAAACGCTGTAGAGGAAGTCAGAACACATGAGAAGCCAAGTGTATCTATTGCAATTCCTCTTTACACCACTGTTTTGGTCTTGGTGAGGAAAACAGTTTTTCACTTTCAGTATTTTTCAGTTTGATCGGTTGCTTTCTCTTGAAGTACACATGAGCAGCATCAAATATCATGTACTACTGCGATTCCTCTCCCAAGCCTTTGTGCTTTCAGTTTGTTCTTCGGCATGTGAGACACATGATCAGCGAGGCTGAGGTCTGGTGACTGAAGCAGGCAGCCAAGAGCATGATACCGTTTTATATTTAGGATCACTGCTGCACCGCATCGTAGGCTCTCACCAAAAATATGACTTTCATTTTGTCTCGCATTCAATACATCAAAGTAGATCCGACAAAAGGAAAAAAAACTATATCGCCACCGTGACTGCGCCATAATTGCACATCTCAACAACATAGAGATACTGTGCAGTTTGCTGTCTGGTTTGCTGGATCTATTATACGACGTGATGATACGCTTCAAAGACTCACGCAATTCATCTATGTTTATTTCTTTTATGCTCATGTCCGTGCAGAAGAGCGTCCAAATCAGATCAGATGATAAAACAATTTGTGTGCGAGCAACGACAAAGTTCGAGTAAACAAAGGGTGACGATGATGTCACTAATGTTTAAAATTAGTCGGTCACCATTGACTTAGCCAGGAGTGCGCAGCGCCTCTCGGGCGACCCGAGAACAATGTGGCGCTGACCTTCTTGCTACGGTTCCTCTGCTGTGGTGCCGAGAGATAGTACACACATCACAGGGTGGAACCTTCACCAAACGCCACTAACAACTTGAAAATGTCAAATTGCTAAAATGAACGTTCCAGAGGGAACATAAATCAAAGCTCACCAATCTTGGAGGGGAAAAGGGTCTCATCATCCAGCTGATCTTGAACCCAGGTCATCAGATAGTCGATGTACTTGGGAGCGGAACATTTGATCGGCTTCTTAATATTGGTCCCGTCCGCCCAGTGGTACTCGTATCTGCGGAGAAGCAACAAATCTCAGTGTTGAAGAGGAAAATGAAATCACCATATACATTATAAACGTGATTTAGTAATCGGATGACCTGCACGTGACATGGACTCTTTTTTTTCTTTTTCTATCGGGTCACGAAAAAGCCATTTGGCAGAAGATTAGCTTAAAAAAATACAGTGGGAGGAAATGCAGTTTATTCTTGATGGCGGCTATGTCAACAGGAAGTGAACCCCGGTCTCTTCCTCCTGATTACAGAGTGCGCACAGACAGTCTTGGTGGGGGAGAGGATTGAGGAAGTGCCAAATCTTGATTTGAGCTAAACAGCAGCTACAGAAGCCGCATGCAAAGTTTAATTCCTGTTTTTTCCTCATGTGACGTCCAAATGATACATTTCTATTCAATTTACTTAAACTGACTGAACCAGCCAGAAACCAGAGTTGCGTAATGGACACACGGCGGAAAATTCCAGGTTCTGGACTACAGATCATATAAAGGTTTCATCACCAGTCATAACTTTTTTTGAATAACACTTCAGCTGAAAACTCTAACGAATTAGTTCACAGGGTTCAGTCCAATCACTACAATTCAGTTTTTTTTACCTTCTCACACTTCAACTCACTTCGCACTACATGACATCTGTTAATACAATTATGGTCCTTCACTTATTACTAATAATAGCCAGCGAGCGATGACAATGTAATCATAACATCTCTGTTTCTAAGTGCTAAGGATTTATTTTGTTTGCCACTCTCCATATCTCTCTCCTCTCATATCAGTTCTCTGATAAAAAGGCAAATGTAGCCATAATGACATTTACTTGAAGTGCTTTCAGTCAGAAAACATATTCAGCTTTCAAATTCACTTATAAATGCGTGATCTCCAAAGTCCCAAAAAATAAACAAATTACAAGACATGTCAAGCCACCCATTACTCATTGTCAATGCAAATAATCCTCAGAATACTTTTGATAGTGCGGAGGTTTGTGTGACACATCTTCTGCGAAGTTCCTCCAAAAGTGACGTAAAAGCTTACATCAGCCAAAACGTTTCCCCTATTTCATTGGAGCCGAGCCGGTCGAATGACACATTTTCCTGCCTCTGAATAGTCCACAGCAATGCATGATTTTACATCCTTTCATATCGTTTACCTCACAGGCTGAAATGTATCTGTTACAAATATTATTTCATTCTGATATTCTACCCTTTACTTATCACAAACATTTTATCAATCTCAGTCTGCAATACGACCTGCACCTGTTGGAAACTTTTCTTTTTTTGGTGTTTTATTCTCTGCCAGGAAAATGAGGGGGCAGCGGCCTACTTGTTGTGTGACACATAAGCACAAGTGAATGGACTGTCGATGCCGTACGTGCACAGCATTTTCCAAAACAGAACAACATCAGGTTGTGCCTCATTTAAATTGCATATCAATCAACCTGCAAATGTGCAAATTAGACATACTCATAGTCTATAATTTGTGGTTGAGTACAGATAAAAAATGTAGTTTACTGTGTGACCAGCATGATTTATTCTGTTGTTCACTTTTATTTTACCCGAGCATTAATTCGCATAATCTAATTCATAAATACTCTCTTCATATCCCATCATTGTTTCAGTCAACCACAAACACAGACTGGGATTGAAGCAGCACTTGTGGTTATTACAGTACCTCGGACCAGCAGACATCACAGGGCAGCTGGTTTCAGTGCAGAACTCTGTAATGGTGCCATACAGCATGTTGATCTGGTTGAAGAAATCCACGGCTGAGGGAGAAAATAATTGTTATGCTTTAGTACACGACAGGTGCTCAAAATAGAGTCAAGATAATTCACCACAGTCTTATATTAATAAACTCATGCGTGCCTTGCAAACAAGGTCGAGAGACAGTGAATATTTTCAGTTGAGATCACCGTGGCCATATTCAAATACATTCATCATGCCGTCAACACATGTGTTACACATATGTTTCCACTCACTGTTGACGGCGATCCACTCATTGAGATCCTCCCCCTCGGGCAGCATGACGGCCTGCCGCAGGTTCCCACTGCCCAGTGTTGCCTCGGCGTGTTTCAGCAGCTCATACTGATGTGACCCCTCTGGGATGTTCTTCTTCGGCTTGAAGGTCTTGGATGAGCGACTGCCACTGTGGAGGAACAAATGCCATAAAAATATCTGTCTTTAATGTTGGACTTCAAGATGGCGGCGCCCGTGTCAGCTGTGGCTGCACTGGCCTCATTGCTTAGTTTACTTGTTTGCTTTTAAAACACTTGTGCGTTTATTTTAAGCACTTCTGCCTTAAGCAGAAGTAGCCTGAAGTGAAATTCCGTTTGTGTGTCATATGTGGTGTGTATTTTGAACGACAATAAAAGATAGATGTTATTGTCACACGCAAGATTTTGACAATTCAAGGGAGTTTCACAGTCATTCCAAGCTTCATGGAGCACAAGACGGAACATAGCGACATACAAATACAACAGCATTTAAACATAACCTGAAAAATAAAGGTAACAATACAAGTAAAGACAAAATAATAATAAATGAGGGCAAAATCATACTGAAAATGTGTCTCTGTGTGTAGCAGCATTGCAGAAACAGTATTTTTTGTGTCAGCAATGAAGGGAGGATGCTTTTAACCCTTTCCAGCAGCAGTGTACATGATGTTGCACACTGTGTTTATGATCTGAGCTGCCAGTGCTGTGGTGGTTTGTAGTTTGGGCTCACCCGGATGCTGGTGCAGAGATGGTGATGACCCACTTCATCACATTAACCGGAAACACACCAAAAAAAACCCCACCATAGAGGATAATTTTAAAAACTAGTCTTAGGGAGTGGACGGTGACTAATGTCAACAACATTCCAAGTGGCTTCTGCACGGACGGAAGCGTCGCTAGCTAACGATGCTAACGTGAAGCATCAAGCTAGCAGAGTTAGCAGTGCTTCACTCGGCGGTGGAGCTTCAACTACAGCCGAGTTAAACACAATCAACACACAACACCACGATTTACCCCGATAATCACATGTGAGAACACGGGTTACACGGCGCGCAGCTGTGTTTTCTCCGCTGTTTGTGAGTTACTTCCCTCGCGTGAAGTTCGCCGCTAAGCGCTGACCGCAGATCTGTTCACTCCGAAAGTTAGCGCTGACTTTTTTTTTTTTGTACTCACAACAGGAAGCTCATCTTTGTCGTCGGGGAGCGTCGATTCTCGGCTCCAAACGCTGCTTTCCGGAACTCTTAAGGGTGTGTTTGGAGGTCGGTGAGGTGGGAGCCGCTCGTCTGCGCTGCTAACAGGCTGCTGGAGGCTAACATGAAGCGCTGCTGCTGCTGCTGCTGCTGCTGCCACACAGGCTCTTCCTCTATCGGCGCTCCTCCGAGGACTCACCGGTCAACTGGCGCCCCCTGCCGGTGCTGGGCCGCAAAGACAGTGTTTGCACCCCCAAAAAATCCACTGGCCTCGTCGGGAACGCGCATAAGAGCTCATATTACAATCACAATGAAATTAAAAAACAATAATAACTCATGCAAAAGGTATATATGTAAGCCTATATATATTATTATATATTATTATATATAAATATTATATATATATATATATA
>CAESWR010000057.1:464002-480051 GCA_903171835.1 Mullus surmuletus | reverse complement strand
AATTCACAGCTGCACATTGACAACAGTCATCAGACAGTTTAGTAAATAAAGGATATTCAGTAGCCGTCCCTAATCTTATCTATTGGTGGCAAATGAGGCAATAAAGGGGAACTTTTGTTCTGTACTGCTTTATTGTTGCTGGATCAAAGAAACTGTGATGACATGCTGACAGACATTTAATCAGCACTAATGATTTTTTCATGACCCCCGTCTCAGGAAGGCAAATCAGCTTAATCGCATATCAATTATTGTCTTTGTGTCTGCCAAGAATTTCTCAATTGTGGTGTCTATTGGAGATTAATCAAAGATCAATAAGAAGAGTGGTGTAGATTAATGATTTTACAAATGAATAAAGAAATTGCAGAGTCTTATCTTGAAAATTGCTCAAGTAAACCAAAAAAATGCTGTACTTAATTTGCTTCAATTAATGTAAGTAGTAAATTTAAGTAGTTTTGGCGTCCAATGTCACATTTTGGCTTTTTTTTTAAAAAATTATTTTGAAATTCCAGCAGATGTGTGTTCCTCTCATCGCCGCACGATGGCGCCAAGTCTACCGGAAGCGTGATCGGGGCAGGCAAAAGGGAGCGTACAGAAGCGTAGAAGAAGAATCCACAGAAAGTAAACACGCGCGCATAATGCTCACATTCTCTCTGCTGGAAAGGTTGGTAAAGATAAATACGATTTAGGGAAATGTCAGATACGCAATAAGTCATATTTAAAAAACAAAAAAAGGTGTATTTCACCGCAAACCGGGAGTATTTGTCTCCTCTCACACTTGGGTCGGTTAAAGGACATGTCAAGGCTGCTCCCCTTCATCGGCTCTGTCTACAGTCTGTCCAGCCGCGTCATGTGTGTTGGGTCTCCCGGAGCCCCCCCACTGCTGGGACCCCCGCCCCCAGCTTGTGTTCTGGTGGCGGGGAAAAAGGATCTGCTGAACCTTCCAGCTCTGAACGAGGACGAGCTTCAGGAGCAGTTTGTGAGAGGATCAGGACCCGGGGGTCAAGCCACCAACAAAACCAGCAACTGTGTGGTGCTCAAACACATCCCCACTGGGATTGTAGTCAAGGTTCGTCCACCTTCTGCAGCTGTTGTGAAGAAGCAATGCAGAGGTTCATGTTAACATCACCTCTTGTCTTCTCTACCCCCGCAGTGCCATCAGACCAGATCTGTGGACACCAACCGAAAGCGTGCACGAGAAATCATGAGGGAGAAGCTGGACGTCTCGTACAAAGGAGAAGAGAGTGACATCCTGGTGAGGAGGAAGGAGTCGGTGCAGAGGAAACAGGAGAAACGGAGGAGAGCGAATGAGAACCTGGAGAAGAAAAGACTGTTTAAAGAGTCACTATCTGCAGAGACCAAACCTGGGGACGACAGCAGCATGTGAAATATAGTGTTTGTTTGTACGTGTCTGAATACTGAGCGAATGGCAAGATCCTTTAAGTGCTGTTTTTTTAAGTCATTGATGGAGAGGTGCAATGCAGCGTGACATAATACAACATGGACACAGGGGCGGAGCTATGAGGAGGCCAGCGGGGCGCCGTGTGACAGGGGGCCCCCTGGTAAGGGCCCTTGGTACATTTGTTACACCACTGCATGGACAGATGTTGAAAGATGCCTATATGTGACATTATGTGAAACTAAAATCTGAAGTTTGCATATTCCTACTGTTTGTGTACTAAATGGATCACTGTGTAAATTAGAGGCAGATAAACCAAGGATGAATGTATCTCTTGTGAGCTGAAATTTTGTAAACAATCCCCACAAACCTCAAGGATGGCATTTGAATAGGATTTCGTCAGCCTTGTGGTCTTTGAACCGCTGTCACACTGTCCCAATTATCTTCTTTTCTTAGGAATTTATCTCATGGGGATATAAATAAACACACATTTTTCTCCTTATTTGTGTGGTATCGGGCCTTTTTTACAATTTGCATAGAATGGAAGAAGTTAATATACACGTTGCTGCACACATCTGCATAAATATTGGGTTTTTTTGATGGAATCGTTGTCTGCCTTAGAAGCTGTACTCTGGGGAAAATGTTCCAAGTCGCGTTTGCCGACCGGCTGTATGACAGCTGGAACCGCAGCCAATCAGAGAAGCGCTCTCCGAATGGCGCGCGACCCCATCTGGACGAAGCAGCCAATGAGGGGCGCCGCAGGGTTTTTAAATCCACCACGCTCCCACCTCCCTAGTTTGCGGCACAGCAGTGAAGTTGTCGCTGCATAAATAGTAAAGTAAATACAGCGACGAGGTTGTGGACACCGACGGCGACATTTCACTGACTTTTCCTCCTTCTTTTCGGGGCATGAATTTGGAGAACTGAGATGGCAAAAGGTACGAGAAGTTCTTCAAGGTCTCGAATGCTCCGTAAATGATAGCAGTGGATGCAGAGGAGGCGTCATGTTTATTAATAAAACTCGTTGTTTTTTGTTTTTTTTGCATTGCGTGAATACAATAACATGGCGCCCGTTTGTTTGTTATTGTTTAAAAAGGGAAGAAGCATGAGCTGAGAACCGACAAAACAACCGAGGACCTCGCTGGAAACAAAGTCGCCACAAAGGAAAACGAGCCAGAAACTAATACGGTATGTTTTTCTAATTTTTATTCATTTTTTAAATAAATGCATTCGCTTAAAAGTTCTCTTATTTGGTGCGAAATTGCCGGCGAAGTTGGAGAAGAACTTCTACCTGAGCGTGGTCTCGCAGCAACCGACAACCTTGCCCTTAATAAACCCATTGCATTGTGGGGACTGTAGGAGAGTGTTTGGCCGTCACACTATATTAACGGTATTGGTTGGTTTATTATGAAATCTAATGCAAAGGTATGGCAATAAATCTCCCTTTATTTTACTGTTTGAAAGAGATGTTGACTTAATTTGATATTTTTTGTGGCTAGGATTCACAGTGAATTTGAGATCATTTATGTTTTGCGTATCCTGATCTTTCTGTTTTACTGCCATTTCTTAAAGCTATTGTGTGTGTGTAACTAAAGTTATTCATGTTAATTTTAGGCTCTATATTAAAGGCACCAACTCAACTTACCGTCTGATAATCATGTTGCTGATGTCCAGAATGCCTTTGTAGTCACTCATTTGGAAAGCATGTTATTAAAAACAATAACAACCAAAGCACGGTTCCTTTGTGGATTCTTTTCACATCTACTTTAACCGTGAATTGAATGGATTCTCATGTTTGCATCTCTTGTGTCAGCTACATTTTCAAAGTGTTCGGTGTTCAAGCAAACCCAGATCTCCTCTTGGTGAGAGTTCCAGCATGCTGATCCAGGAAGGGAATGAATTGGAAGCCACTAATGTTGACTCTGCCAGGCTGAAAAAAGGTGGGTGCCCCCCGACTCTCCAGACAGCATCATTATCTTTGCATGCAATCCAGCCATGTTGGCCGCCGTGTTAGGACGCGGTCAGCTGAGAAAAGATTCCTAGATGTCTCGTCGGCAGCGATCCGCACTTAAGTGTTGAGCAATGTTTTTTAGTTTTTTTTGGTTCCCCTTTCAGACACACCCAATGAAATACCACCCGAGAGCTTTGAATCCAAAGAGCAGAAGGCCGAGTTGCCCTCTCACAGTCATGTAGTGAGAGAGCAAGCTTCTGACCAACCTCCGCAGAGGGACTCCACCACAAAAGTCATCTCTGCTGTGAAAGACTCTGCACCCAAAACTCCGAGTCGGACCGCTCGCAAACCCAGAGCTAAAAAGTGGGTCCACCTCACAGCTGTTCCCACGTCGGCGTCGAGGAGGGGAGCAAAGCCCTCATCTTTGAATATAAATCTCTTTCGTTCCAGGACTGAGAATGCAGCTTCGCATAATAGAAAGGTCACTGACTATTTTCCAATCAGGCGGAGTAACAGAAAAACCAAAGGAGAGCTAAAGGTTTGTGGAAAATGCTTTTTACATTTTGACTTTTACTTTCTTTCCATTTTGTGAGCTTCCACAGCCATTCGCATTGACTAAATCACTTCCATTTGCAACAGAATGAAGAACACAAACACCTTGACGACCTGATCAGGAATGGCGTTGAAGATGGAATGGAGGTAAAACTTCCTGGTTCTGGTGTTACCACACAAATGTTCTGATATTGTGCACAAAGCGCAGAGCAGGAATCATCAGGTGATGTACTCGTGCACTGGGGGGCTGTTTTATCTGCTTTCTTGGCAAGCAGTAAAATATTCAAGCAACATAATTCTTTGGTGAACATTTTTAGCAGGAGAATTTAGAGATCCATTTGAATATTCCCAATGATGAGTGTTAAAATATTCTCACTATTTGTCAGTTTACGAGTGTTATAAAGCAAATGCTTGTCTTTGACTCATCATTATTGACCTTTTCTTTTCCATCAGATGAGACACATTGAGGGCAAAGGAAGAGGAGTTTTTGCAGTGAACGGGTTTAAGAAGGGAGACTTTGTTGTGGAGTACCATGGCGACCTCCTGGACCTCACTGAGGCCAAACAAAGGGAGGCCAGCTACGCTCAGGACCCCCAAACCGGCTGTTACATGTACTACTTTCAGTATCAGTGTAAAACATACTGGTAAGTCACCACTTAAAATAGTACTGACACATGATTTGACACTTAATTCACTTGTTTACGTCATTTTCTCAATTTGTTGAAATTCCTGGGATAATTAATTGTCACTCCGCGCTTTGGCAAATCTTCTGAGACGGGGAGCAGATTTTGTCAAGATAAGAGCATCTTTTTTTAAATCCTCACAACTTTATCTGAAAAACCTGCCAACCTGAGCTGTGAGGTCGAATGTGTCAGTTAATGATTTTTGTAGCTGTCCGTCAAATGTGGGCAGCAGTTGTGTTTTGGTGAGTTTTTAATCTTTGTTTCCACATCACAGTGTGGACGCCACAAAGGAATCGGGCCGCCTTGGAAGACTGATAAACCACAGCAAAGCGGGGAACTGCCAGACGAAGCTTCACGCCATCGACGGGAGTCCTCATCTGATCTTGGTTGCATCCAAAGACATCGAAGCGGATGAAGAGCTGGTCTATGA
This sequence comes from Mullus surmuletus, assembly GCA_903171835.1. NCBI lineage: Eukaryota > Metazoa > Chordata > Actinopteri > Syngnathiformes > Mullidae > Mullus > Mullus surmuletus. The sequence continues at coordinate 475,039 of CAESWR010000057.1, read as the reverse complement.
TTATGGCGACCGGAGTAAAGCCTCTATTATGGCTCATCCTTGGTTAAAACACTGAACGCAGACTCGCTGCCGTCCTGTTCATGTGGAAGAAACGAAGCTATTGATGAGGAGCCCTCCAGCCATTTTTTTATTTTTATTTTTTTTGGGGACAAATGTTTTGCTTTTAAATGGAGGTTCAAAATCTTCTCATCTTAAGTGATTTTTTGCAAATGTTTTTATCATGCTTTTATATTTTTATTTGTCTAACTGTAGGCTGTCCACACCTCAAGCTCGGATATTTGCTACTGACGCATTGTTTCTGTTTGAAAATGAATTGTGACGATACGATTTCACCATTGTAACTTATTGCCTGTGATGTAAATTGAGGAATAAAGCACAGATTAGCTTGCAGGCCAGCTGTAGTTCATGATCGGAATCTGTAAAATGTAAATTTTGCCAGTCTCGGATGCTAACTGTTGACCAGAATGCTACTTTGAATGGGGTTACAAACCCCTCCACCTGTAAACTCTTTGAAAAAAAGTACCCAGTAAATTATCTCTTGTTGAGGACTATATACATCTTTGCGTTTCATATTTTCTTAACACAACACATTAAATACCCGATGATGATGAACAACCCAATAGATTCATGTGGAAAGAAAAGCACGTAATTTGTTTAGATAAAAAATGATTCACATGTACTCTCATTAGTACAAAATGTGGTAATCATTTTATTATCTTTGCCAAGTGTCGGGCATGTTTGCATTTAATAGTGACAGTAGAAATATGAGATTTTACCAATATTGGCTTCATTCAAATACATTATAAAAATCAATATAAAATTTTCAAGCCCATAAATAGTTAACCTCTGAATGTCTTCACTGAAAAAACAATCACCAATACTTGTTATGTAATACTTTCCAGTTTCCTTCACCTTCCTTCAACGTTCTCCATGATGCAGATATTTCCAACAACTTCTCCTCTATTACAGACGAGCTTAAATTTCTCCACATACAAAAAAAACACAGTGCTCGTTAGATTGACAAATACTTTGTAAAAAATAATCGATATAAAAAGTGGTTAGCTGAAGAGAAAAGTGTGCTGACAAATCCCGTTTGTCTTCTCCATGGTGCGTCTCATTTTCGCCTGAATGAAAACCTACAAACACAAAGAGGTGCAGAGTTAGTTTACGTCGCCCCCCCCCTGCCCCCGCCCGTGACAGCTGACAACTGTCTGGTGCAACACTTGGTCATTGCAGTCTGTAATTACTGACAGACGTTGCTTGTTCCTGCCAGTTTCCAGCTTCTCCCTCTCGCACAAACATCCTCAGCATCAGCATGAACTCATTTGGTCACAAGTAAATCATTAGGTGGACTGGAGACGGGCTGTGAGAGCAAGCTGCCGTACTACAGCGTCATGTGGCTGCTGCATCAAATTCTATTGATTCCTCGCTGTCCGAGGTGAGCGGCCGCAAACTGATGCACGCATGGAAACAAGGACCATCTGATCGGGAACTTTGGATTCCCAGTTTGCACACATGCAAGGTTTATTCGGTGAATCGGATCTGAGTCTTACTCACAGTTTGCTAATTGTCGATTTCTCCTCCTTCGCATCATTCACGGCGGCCGGACCGTCCTCCGCTGGGGCCTCCAGGTCCACCTCCACCATGGGGGGCTCGGGCTGCGGCAGGATCCCGCTGCAAGACAAACGCTTATCAGATGAAACTGCAATGATAAAGGCTTCATTATTACACCATAAAGAGCAGCTTTGAGGAAAAAAAATGAATGGCTCATTTTATTTAAAAAAACAGCATTCGTAGTGGTCATTAAAAAGATGATTGATTGTGATGTATCATTTCAGCGCCCACAGAGATCGCAAGCCTGTGTTGGGATTCATGTAATATGTGTGGAGAAAAACACTCAAATCTTCCCAAAAAGTGAACAGGTTCCTCCTTCTCCCACCTTCATCTTTTCTACTTCAATTAAAACAGACTTTGCATTATCCCGCAGAAGCACTCATTCTGTTAAACACTGCTTTTAACAGTTTTTTATTGCCAAGAAGCAACAGGTTCTTCTTGGCCAAGGCCACACCCATACATGAGTTTTGCCAATATTTCGGCAAAGATTGTACACAATGAAATAGAAAATATTACCAACTACTGCTACATGTGATAAATTAAAAACAGATTTCTATGGTGACAAGTTAAATCTGTCGATTCCAGGTTTAAAAAAAATCATTTTGCATGCGTGATTCAAAAAATATCGAAATAAAAGCCCTGGCCTGTGCAGTGCGGAGAGCCAGGCACTGATTTCAAACCGCCTCCCTTTATTTCACGAGCAAGAATCAGCTTTATTGAGCAAAGATGTGTACACATTCACAGGATTTGGTGCGTCATTACTCTCTGTGTTGTCCTACAGGACAGACACACAAGAATGATGACAAAGCTGAACAAAGGTGACAATGAAACATTCCAGCTCTATGTGCAAATATTGATATGTGGAAATATGTGCTGTGTAAAGTGCAAGTTCTTTATATACAGTACACGAGGTAGGTGGATGCAAATACTCTGAATAACTCACAAATAACCAGATTTGAAGTGTGTTCATGGAATGAAATAGTCAATAATATGGCTCTTGCCCACATGTTGCCGAGCCTCTCACCTCTTGTAGAGTTGCAGCTCCTCCTGCGCCACCATGAGCTGAGCCTTCAGCTGGTTCCTCTCCTGCAGCACCTCCTTCAGCTCCTGCATGGTGAAGCGCGGCCGGTTGGGGTCTGTGAGGTCCACCACCAGCTGGTTCGGTCCCGCCGCTTGCTTTGAAAACACACACACACATCTTTCAGCATGACAGACAGACATGTGACGTGGACACGATGTCTGCAGGGGGAACTCACCGAGCCCTGACCAGACGACCGCTCCTGGATCAGCCGGTCCAGCTCGCTCCTCAGGTTGTCCCGCTCCATTTTCAGCTCCTCCAGGGACAGGTTGTACTTGTTCACCATGGTCTCGAACAGCTCCAGAACCCGCACTATCCTGAACTGCAGATCGGACACTTCCTCCCCTTTGGTGCTGATCTTCAACAAGTCTCTTCCGATCACGTACGAGATGTCATACACGTCTTCTACCGTCAGCTCGAAGGCTTCCTTCTCGAACGCCAACGCGGGCGACGACTCTTCGCCGAACTCCATGACGGCGACGCGAAAACGGCCTCTTATTTCTTTCTCTTTTCTGTTTTCTTCCCCCCCTCCTTGTTGGTTACTGTAGTTTTTTTTGCCCAGAACAGAAGGTGACCAAACTCCACCGAGAGGAGGTGCACTTCCCCCCATGGCCGCTCCGCCAATGGCGTGGCCCCGCCGCGCTGCAGAGGAGGGCGAAGTATCCTAGCGACAGGTGAGCGCAAAGAGTCAATGCGAGACAAGAGGACTCCCGCCCCGTCGCTTTTACGTAGCGGGCTCCCCCATTGGTCGCCGCGTTCACAACAATCCGGCGGTGGGCGGGAACGAAACATCTTGGCTCGTTTGTTTCCCCGTTTCCACCTCAACCGAGAGACACGCTGGTGTCAGGTGAAGAAGCACGTGATTTTATGATTTGATGTATCTTTTTCTTCCCACCATTTCTTAGCATAGTCTCTCTCTCACTCTCTCTCTCACACACATAGGCTTTGGTAGTAACTGCACACAACAAATGAAAAATAAAACTTTATTATGAGACACATGACACATTATTTTGTAGTATTAACCAAGCACGAGCTGTCAGTACTCATTACTTATAGATTTTTTTTTTTTAGCTGTGCAATTGTGCTACACAAAAGTATACATGATAATCCATTTTGTCGTTGAAGGCAGCACTGAATCCATCCATTGTAATCTTAAATTGCTATTACGAGACGGGCAATGAGCTATAACTCAATACTGCAAGGTTTACTCCACAATCTGGAAAGAAAGTACTACTTTTTTTTACTTTGGCAAGCAATGTAAAGAAAGTTTTCAGCAACCACTTGTGCAATATTGCAAAGAAAAAAACGTTTTGAGGCATGTCAGATGACAGGTCATTAGGAAAAAAAAAAATACAAATATGACTTTCCAGGTGTGATCCAGGGTTTAGGTCTCTATGGGTGTCTCAGTCGCATCATAAGACATATTCAGCCACCTCGGAGTGGAGCCAGTGCTCCTCCACAGGAACTGCTCGGGTGGGCGTCTGATTAAGACACCTCCTGGGAGATCACAGGCCGTGCTGACAGCCCGGGAACACCTCGGAGTCCCCCGGGGCGATGCTTCTAGGGATTAAGGCTTCTGCTGCTGCTGCAGCTCAGTCCCAGATAAGGGGCGGATGGATGCATGGAAAGTCCTTTTGAAGATGGTTCCTGAGCTAAAATGCTTTAAAAATAGGTTCACTCAACACAGTCGCGCATAAGAAATGAATATACACCATTAAGAGGAAGAGAGCAACCCCCTACAATTCATATACATATTGTGTCAATTTGAAATTTGTGCGGAGAGAACTACAATCGCGGCATGTAGATGAAATAAAAACAATTTTAAAAGGAATAAGAGCAACTTAAGTTAAAGGTCATACAAGGGAAACAAGTCTTCTGATCGGCAACAACGTGGGATCGTCTGCAATCAATCCAGCTGCAACCATTGGCATGATGGCGGTGAAGATGCTGTAAATGACAGAGAAATACGATTGAATCAATAGAGCTGGTGCTTCATCCGCGATGGTTTGCGTGTGAAAGCCTTGCCCGACTCGTCACTCACAGGCGGCTGATTCCAGATTCGGGCTGATCACAGGAGGCAGAGTGCGGCGGCGGCGGCAGAGACGGAGGCGGAAGGAACGAGCTGGCGTCGTCCTCGAAGTCCTCGCTGGGAAAGAATACAGAGGACGTCACCAGTGTCCCTGCGGTTGGTGGCGTGTGAAAGCAGGTTTGGACACCGACCTTTTGTAATACGCCAGCTCCTCCTGCAGCAGGAACACCTCAGACTTGAGTTCATTTCTCTCCTGCAGGACATCGCGCAGCTCCTGCAGCGTGAACCGCGGCGTGTCGGACTCCTGCTCGGCCGGGCCGTCCGTCTCCTCCTCCTCCTCCTCCACCTCTGGATCTGCTGACGGCGTCTGCGAATCACGACACACACTCCTGTCTTTGAGAGGTGGCACTAATAATGGCACAGGTGGCTCAGAGGTCCTGCCCTAAACAACCAATTAGGGGCACAACAGTCTTTTTTTAGAGCTCTGCATTTCAGTTTGTAACTCGATATGTTTTGACTCACTGAAGTAATGTGCGGACAAACGCACCCCTGCACTGTTCTTTCCTGTGCACGTGTACTTCAAGAGCAAACACGCGTACACTTCAATGCAGAACGGTGGTAGCAATCAGTATCAACAAGAGCTAAAGGTGATGTTTCAGGGTGTGAATCCTTCAACTTCATGGCTGGTGACAGTTATGGAATGTAAGCAGGACCGTGTTTGTTGACAGTGGAAACATTTCACCTAAATAATCCTGGTAAAACACAGGATGGCTGAATCAAATATAGCTTAAATGTAAACATGCTCGAAGCACAGCTTTGTGTTTACTATAAATAATCTAGTCTCTCTGCTATATTCAGAGGAGAGTCAAGCAGGTGTTACCAGTGGCGCCGTGTCCTCGTCTCGGTCGATCGCTCCCTTATCGTTTCCTCTTTTTGGAGGCGTTGAGAGGAAGGACGGACTCTTGCGCGGCTCAAAGCAGTTTCCCAAGAAGCCGGCGTCCCCTCCACACTCCTCCCACACTGAATTTGGCTTGATGGAGGGAGATGGTGCTGCCGTCGCCAGTTCAACCTGTGGACACAAAACGACACTGAACTAAACGTTGCCACTCGCAGCTCGCCAAGGATGATGCTTTTCGTCTCACCGAAACCTTCGTTGGCGTGGATGACGTCATCTCGGACCTCAAAGGACAGTTCTCCTCCTCGATCCGAGCGACCTCTCTCTCGAGCTCCCACTCGCGCAGCTCCTTCCTCAGCTGCGTCACCTCCATGTGCAGAAGCTCTATCTCCTGCTGGCGCGCCTGAGCCGCGGCCTCCTGCTCGGCCCTCTGCTGAATCAGCGCTTTGCACTGAGACTCGATGGCTCCTGTTCGTCGACGGAGGTCCTGATTTATCCTGATCAGCCGCTGCTGCTGCATCTGGAGCTGGAGTCGGAACAGTCTGTGTTTCAGTTTCACAAAATCTGATTATGTTGCGAGTACATGTGCTGCAAAAAAACAAATAGCTTTAAACCCTCACCGCCTCAACATCCTCATTTCTTTGTGCCAGCTCGTGGTCTTTGGCCCGGATTTCATCCCTCTGTTTATCCAACAAGTCTTTCAGCCTCTTCACTGCCTGCCTTTCTTTCTCCGACATTCCTGTTGTGGTCATTGAATACAAACAAACAAAAAGACAAATTATTTACAGTTGCAGTGCACTCTGTAATCACTGGAGATAGCGACAGAATTCGTAGCTATTTTAGGCATATAGGTCGATTAAATTAAAATAAAAACATAAAGTGTATCTTCAGTATCAACTTGTTTGCACCGGCTTGTGTTAAAGCAGTATTTGTGTTGTGTTACCCTGACAGTAAGTATAGCTGCGGTCACCATGAAAGTCTGACTCCAGAGCTATATTCTGGTCTGCTTCAAAAATAGTCTCCTTTACAAGCTTCCCACTGCCTCTTTTCACAGCCTCTCTTTTAATGTCGACGAAGAAGCATGAAGCATTAACTGTCCGCTTCCCGCGTGACTACGTACGTGGAACGTACAGCAGATGTTCAATCAGCACATCACATACCGACCGTGAACATAAGTATGGAACACAGTTCAGATCTGTGCTGGAAAGAGCCGAGCTTAGACAACTTATAGGATTACAACCCACACAAGATAACGGCGCAACACATGCCTTGCAGTACTTCAAAAGATGAGATAGTTACATTTATATATAAATAATTCTCTTCAGATGCCAAGTCTGTTGCTGCCAATTTATAATAAGGAGCAAAACAATCCATCACATTTACTCAATTCCTCAGATCACTAAACTGGCCGGCAGTTTTTCACAAAATCTACTTAAAAATCTACATTTCTTGTCCATAACTCAGTGAAGTCGTTAGGTCAAAGCCACTTTGTGTGAAACACTGCAGCCCTCTCAGGTCACTCGGTTCAGGGATTACTGACTGCTCCCTCTGTCAAACCTGGAAATCTTTAGCTTGCCCAGATGTGTGACGCATTATAAGGAAAAGTTCAAACTTCAGGTAAAAGACTTCCAGCGCAAACAGAAATCACTTCTTGTCACCTGTTTTTCCAGCTTCAGGCACACAGACTGCTGTTTCATGGAATCAATCCTGCCAGGGAAGCTAAAATCTTTTTCTAATCACCACAGCCAGGACCAGTCCTGTCTTTTTTTGCAAATCCGCACCACAGGAGAAAGAGACAACAGACACGGCTGTCTGTGTAACTCAAGAATGATGAAAACTGATTTTGGCAATGATACCAACAGCTGGATTGACTGTCGCCTCGCTGCGTATTTCCTTATCCCAGGAAACCGCCCCAAACATCAGCTGTTGCACAGATGACGCACCCTCTTGTCTCTGCTGCTCCTCGGGCCTGATGGGCGCCTCGCTGAGGGAGAGGCTCACCAGCAGCTTCTTGTTCTCCGCCTGCAGCTGCGTGATCTGGGCCAGCAGGTCCTGGACTTCCCCTCTCCACACATCCTCCACCTGCTCCAGATCCTGCACGCCAGAGACAAGACAGCGTGGCAAGGTGACGGGTCAGTGTCAGCGGACACAACCGGGGAGTTTAGAAAGCTGCACAGGAGATCACTATTACAAAAACTGCTGATCTTCAGAATCAGAATCAGAATCAGAATACTTTATTGATCCCCAGGGGGAAATTGTTTTTGTTCCAATGCTCCGTGCAAAGTAGAGATGGAAAACAAGCGATAAAGATGAAATGAAAATAGACATAAAATATTCAAGTAGAGGTGAAATACAAATAAATAATAAACAGTCTAGTATACAACATATCTAAATACAATCTGAAATATATACAATGTACAGTGATTATAGATGAATGCATTTTAGATGAATCTTGAGCTTTATCAATCTTTTTTAGTTGTTTTTGTGCACCCACAGCCCTGGATGTCGCTCTACATAAAAAAGCACAAGTGGTCACAGCTCTTGCTTTTACTGATCTGATGAAAATGCCAATTAAGAGAATTAATAACAGCCCCAAAACTCTTGATTGACAGTTGGGATGGTTGGAAATCTGACTTCTTTATTGGTGTTTAAATTGTGATTGTTAGGGTCTAATCTCAGTTTCATAATGGATACTTACAATGGCACTTACAATAAGGGACTTAAAGTCAAGAGTGGTGCAGGTAACACACACACACACACACACACACACACATGGAGAGAGAGAGTAAGAGACCTTCTGGTGCTTCCTCTCCTGCTCGTATCTGTCGCTCCTCTCCCGCCGCAGCCGCTCCAGCTCCGCCCGCAGCTCGGCGGCCTCCTGCCCGGCGGCGCCGCGGCTCACCAGCTTCTCCAGCAGCTCCAGCACCCGCACCACCTTCGGCACCACGCCGACCAGAGACTCGCAGCCGAAGCGCTCGATGGTCCGCTCGAACTCCTGGCCGAGCACCGCCGCGATGTCGTACACGTCCACCACCGTGAGCTCCGCCGCGGGTCTGTCCAGCGCTGACATCCCCACACCGCTCATGTCGTCGTCTAAAACATTTAAATTAAAATAAAAAATAATAATAATGATAATAATGCCCGAGTTGGCTCACATGTTCCCGCGGACAGGAGCGCGGGAGTCTCGACGAGGAGTTTGTTGACAGTCGAAACTTCGTCGACTGTCTGCAGTGCTTTAGTAACGATGGTGCGTTCACGGTCCAACGTAACCTCGTACATGTGATGATTTTCTCACAAATCCGATTGAACACATCTTAAATTTGCTTAATAATTTAAAAAAAAGATCGAAAACAAGGCGAAATATTACCTTGCTTTGTCTAAGCATATATTCCAACAAGAAGAATCTATATGTATACGTATTCTAAATGTTAATGTTTGTCTGTACGTGAGTTCATGAACGCAGCAGTCTTCGGTTCAGTCCACGCTTTTTCAAAGTCGCACTGCGCATGTCATGATATTGCTCCATCTTTAAAAATATCACAGCACCACTTTTGGTACTGGCGACCTATAAGACACACATACTGATATTTGATATTGAAATAAATTAATGATAAAATCGCACTAATAATAATAATAATAATAATAATAATAATCTACATTATATACCGTTCCATTATACATGGGTGTAAATCAAAGTCCAAACAATCTCTGATCAGATGTAACAGAATTCATGCAGTAAGAGACTTGCAATCAAACATGCTAAATCAACTCCTTTAGTTGAGTAGAAATGAAAAAGGAAAGGCGGTTCTTAAAAATCACTATTGACAGAAACACTAAATAAGCAGACTTTTCAACTATCATTGCTGTTGAAAAGGATAAGCTTTGTGAAATACACAAACACAACACAGCAAGACGTTAAATTAAACATTTATTGTTCATTTGTTTGACATGTACACTTCTTACAAGGAGAAACCACTATTACCTTTACTAAAATATATTACTAGATCTGAATGTAAAAAGACAATTCCTACAGAGGAAAGGACAGAACATAAAAAGATGCATCTTAATACCCTGTAAGAAAAGCTCCCAGAGGCAAAGAGGACTTCAGACACCTTCATATTATACAGAATCTAACCCCAACCTTCCACATTCAGCCTAAAAGAAGCTTTAATAATTAAGGAGATCCACACTTGATATTTGTGCACAAGCTTTCTGCACCGTTTGCTTCAACAAAATATCGAGGTTCTCCTGTAATTAAGGGACATTCAAGAGATGAGTGTAGATATAAATTATACTTGGTGTGAGTTGCACACTGCTATACAGACGGTATGTTTTTACAATTATCATTAAATGCATCAGCACAGCACATTTCAAGGCCTCTAAGACAATCTTGTAATGTTGAAAAAGAAGTCTTGCACATGAGATGAACAAATATCCATCGTGAAGGCAAAGTCAGAGGTATGTAAAACATTTGTAGTGACATGGACACATGTGACACCATTACCCCGGTTTTTCTGTCCCGTGCAGCACTACATCAATTGCATACTGTATATATATCAGGAAACTGTGATGTGCACTGTGACAAATATCGAAAATAGTGGGCAAAAAAAGGTTGTCTTAAGCGTGATCAATAACGGTTGACAAGTATCGATATGCTGTCGATTTGTGTATTAATGGAATTCTAAAAGCAGCAGTAGTGTTTAATCATCTAAAAAATGTACAAATGCAAAAAGTATTGTCATATAGTTGAAAAGATTATGACATTATCCCCTTTTATGTGTGTGATGACAAATAATAAAATAAAAATAGGATATGTGCTGGGTGGCATGCAGTATTTGTAAAAAGAAATGCGGGCCAAAGACAGCATATTGTTTACAGGCATTTAGGGTTAAAAACAAAATCAGGCTTCTGGTCCATTTTGGCATAAAAAAAAAAAAAAAACAATAAAAGGAGAGATGGAAAAAAATAAACGAGAAGCAAAAACAGCAGGATTGTCAGCATGCGACTTAAAGGGACTGCATGTTCACAAAAAGGCAATTCTCTCTGAATCGATCCATTCCGTTGTAAGGTGCCGTGCGCTCTGGCCTTTATTTGAACTGCAACACACAGAAGAAGAAAAACAAATGAGATTCACCATCAAATTTTCTCACATTCAACACACTTATTCCTTTTAGTCCTTACTGTTGTTTTGGGTAAGATGTTGGGTTTCTGGGCCAGAGCTGGTTTCTTCAGGAGTGCAGGCTTGTTGAGTTTTGGTGACATGGTGGCATTTGACAAGGACGTTTCGCCGTTGTCCTCGGATACCTGATTCGGAGGAACCCCAGCCAACGTGTAATGCTGTTTCCTCAGCTCACCCAAACGCAGGCGTTCGTTCCCCAGCTGACTCTCCAGTTCCAACACCTTCACCTGTGCCACGGGAGG
>CAESWR010000057.1:447902-458351 GCA_903171835.1 Mullus surmuletus | reverse complement strand
GTACATTCAAAACCACACACCTTCATGTCGGCTTCCTGTTTTATTCGATCAACCTCAAACGACAGCTGCTGTTTGGTCCTCTCAACCTCTTCCTGGGTCTGCTGTGTGGCTGACAGCATCTTCACAGTGTCTGCACTCTGTCGGCACAGCAACGCATTTAGAGTCACCGCACGGGAGCGTTGAAAGTGCTGACATACAATTTAAAAAATGACAAATGAAGTGTGCTCTACCCTCCGCAGTAGCTCAGCATGGCTGGCCACCAGCTCAGTGTGCTTCTCCTTCAACTTATTGTAGCGCTGCTCAGTGGACTGGGCTCTTTCTGCACCGAGAAGAGGGCATAGTCATCATTGACGTTTTCACGTGATAATGCCCCCCCAAACACTTTCACATTCGTTATCAGTATCTTACTCTCTGCCTCAATGAAGGTGCTCTGTATGCCCTCGTGTTCGGCGTTCCGGCGACGTGTTGCCTCCAGTTCCATGCGCAGCTGCTCATTTTCCACGAGAGCACGTTGCTTCTGCGCCCGCTGTTCCTCCAGCTCGGCCTCCAGACTGTTAATCTGCGACTTGAGCTGGGTGATGTAGTGCTGAGCCTGAGGTGGGGAAATTTCATCAAGCATAAATTCACTCTTTTATCAGAATTAAACAGGAAATCCTACTATCAGCTCATCTATGGATGCTGTCTCACATGATGTCATTTAATTTCACATCTGCTTTTCTAATGAATGAAAGCGAAAGCAGATGAAATCATATGAAAATTTCAACTGGACTCCATCGTCACTGCTGGAAGGCTATTTGCCACATTCCACACTTCAGGAGCAGCGTTTGCATCCGCCCAACAAGTGACCCAGATTCCTTTGCACATGGATAATAATGCCCTCAGCAGACACACCTCATATAGACAAACGGAAAACTCTCTAAAACCCAACACAAACACCTTGTCACAGTGGCCCTCACCTCCGCTTTGACTCTCTCCAGCTCGACTCTCAAAAGCTCCAGGTCCCGCTTCAGGCTCTCAATCTGGAGATCCCTATTGGACACACACGCACACACAAAAACAACTTCACCATGTGCTAACTTACACAGTGTGCTGAAACCAATCCATGGATTCCAAAACAAACCATCACCTGTCATCAAAGCCTCCATTTGGAGGTCCAAACGTCTGATCGAATATATCAAGTTGCTGAGAAATGATGAAAAACAAATCAACATTATACAAATCAATGAAGACCAAACAAACATGATGTCATGTGCATGTGAGGTGAGATGGTGTTGTTCATACCTGCGGCTGCATCAGCAAGCTAGGTGTTGAGACATCGCTGACCTCGATGAGCGGCTCCGGCTCATCATCATCGTCGTCCTGTTGCTCCGGTTCGTCCTCGTCGGGGATGACCACCACCGGCTTCACGTGCTTGGCCAGTGAGGCTGCATGAAGGAAGTTGGGCGGTGACTGAAATGAGGGAGAACAAAAGGGGATTTAAAATATATTTGCATTCTAAAAAGGCACCACACATAATATACATAACAAAGCATGGCAAAAAAACTCTTAATCTGTGGGAGTATCAGATTTACAACAATTCTTATTAAAACTGAAGGCTGTGACTCAGCACTGAAGTCATCCCACATCTCCCATCCTCTTCTATGTGCTTACATCAGGCAGCTTGGGGATCTGGATCAGTCTCTTGAAGTACAGCATGTCTCTGGCTTTATTGAAGAAGGTCTTAAGGCTGTGGCACAAAAAAGAAAAAACTGTTTCAGAATTGTACTGGTTCACGTCTAATGTTTGTATTGTATGGTGTATTGATTGGCATTTCAGCTCTTATTAGAGAACTGGTTGTATTGGCTCCCAAATGGCTCCTCAGATTTCTTCACAAATTATGTGTAAAATGAATTACTAATGTATGTTAAAACACATTATATTGAATATGTATTACTGATATTGCTTTATTATCTCACATAAACAAACACACATGGACACACACGCATACAAACAAAGAACCATCAAAAAGTGTTGTAGTATTGAACTATTTATTTATTGAGCCTGCCCAATATGAAATGTTAATTTTGCAAAGTCTGCACTCAAACTCTCAATTTGTGCAATAAAATGTGTCTTTTACAAAAAAAAAGATGAGAAAAACAAACAAGCTGGCTCCGGTCGTTCACTTCAAAGAGCCGGCTCCAAGAACCAGATCATTCGCGACCAACACTCGCTAGTATGGTGCCATTTCTCATTTTCTAGCGCTCAAAGACCATAAGAAGCAGGTTTATCAGGTGCCAGGTAAGCTGTGCCATAATTCCTCTAAAAACACTCATGAAACAGTCACTAGTTTGAGCTATTATGAGTGAATTTTATGTACACATTCCTATTCGAGCTAAGGAAAGTGATAAAAAAAAAAATGAAACAGGTGGTGGGGGGATGGTACATGGGCATTTGCATGAATTCAAAGTGCTGTGGTGACAGAGAGGCGTTGCGCACTTCCGGTGCTTATGTAATTAACCTCCCCTCTTTGATGCAAGTTGTCGTCTCTAACTTTCTCTCTCTAACTTTGTAGCCCAAGGACACACACTGTACCTGTGGAACTGGTCGTGGAAGCGATCGCGGTGCCCTTGTAAGGTGTCAGCAGGGAGACCTGAAATCCACAAAACGGTACAAAGCTTCTATTTACAAGGTCTGACACACATAAACGACACTTTTTGTGAGGGATGACTGTTCTTACAGGCGTGCAGCTTGAATAGCAGTTTGACCGTGAAGTGGTAGAGGTGACTGCAGTCCTGAATAACCTGGATGAGCGGGGACAGGCGACACTGGCCAGACGTGAGGGTGGAGATGGCGATGGAAGTATTGAGCTGCCGGATCACTGGGAGAGAAAATTGAGAGAATTCATATTCACTGCTATGCACAAAAAATGTCCTTGAAGCTTCCTGGTTGTAGGCGGAGCACCCCATACAAAGCCCTCTCTCTTTGGTTATTTCCTGCTAGTTTGTTTTTTGAGTATAAATAAGCCAATTATGCTTGAGTGAAGTGCAATTAGTCAGCTACTTTTGTTTCTGCACATTCTAAAGACAATTTTTGGACCAGTAGGGATGGGTATCCGTATAAAACCAGTACCAAGCAGTAGTACCAAAAAAAGACTCTTTCCATGGCTTTACCAATCACTGCAAGCCTAATTAGAGCACTTTCTAAATGTATTTGTGTAAAAATCCTTTGAACGGGGAGGAGTGGTGACATTTGCACAACTGATTGCTTTCTATTCGCATGATTAATACTGAAAGAAGTTGCAAAAGCATCGAATGAATTACTTGATTGGTATCGGTATTGTTTTAAGTGGACTTGTATCCAACATTTTTAAAACATACCCAGCCCTATGGACCAGTGACTCATTTGCACATGTACAACCCAAATACTATCTTGCCCAGCCCATAGTGCGCACATATACAGAGAGAACATGCGTGATTCTGTGTGTGAGCATGCAGTGTGGTTATGCTGTTGGGCGTGCACCCTACAGGCCCGAGGAACATGCCATTAAAGCTCAACTGGAGGAAGTCGACATAATCTCCTCTAATTGCGGGCATTTCCTCATCACTTAAAACTAATTTAAGATGAGAACACGGGTTAAAGCGCGGCCAAGTGATGAAAATCGCACAGCAGTTGGGACAAGACGTTGCCTTGCAACTGTGTTTCGAGAGGTTCCTGGCCTTTGAACATAAATAGATAATGACATGAGGCCGCAGCTCCGAACCGCAGCTTAGGTTTCCCTCTCTTAGATGGGCGAGAGGTGTGTGTGTGTACCCGCCCTCTCCCCCCCTCACCTGTCTCAGCCAGCCTCAGCTCTGCGTCCAGGTAATCAAACACCTCCACTGTGAGCTGGAACCTGCGGGAGAGAAATGGATACCTTTGTGAGAGAGAAAAGAGGCTCCACTGTGAAACAATGGCGACATGACCCTGTGAAATAAAAAGAGGGAGTGGGCTGGGCCTGCCGAAATTCAGGTGACATTGCGTTGGAGCCAGCACAGAGACATTTACTCACACATTATTTATGTCTGTTCCAGCGGTGCGCTCCAGGACTTCATCTGTGACCTCCAGGTTGGGTGGGATATCTGAATGCTGCAGTGAGTTACATTTGTGGCGTATAAGTTCCAGTTTCAATCCTCGTTTTTCATTGTAATTGCATGTATCTTGATGGCACCTCATGCTGTGGCGCAACGTGGAACAGAGGTCACCCTTACCTTCACATGGAACTCCATTTTTGTGCAGAGTAGCCTGGTATACAGAGACACCAGCTGTCCATATTTATCATGGAGATTGCTCTGAAAATCCAATGAAAGATTTTGTAAATCGAGAAACCTGCATGGTCAAGAGAGAAGCTATGTGCAGTGGACAGACTTACCCATAATTTTCCAATCTCAACTAGGGAGCCGTGATGTCTCATGCAGTCTTGTAACACCTGAGAAGTTGACAGATTCTATAAGTAACACTGAGTCATACCACTGTGATTCTCTTTTGTGTATCTAACATGACTAGAAAAAAAAACCCTGCAGCTCTTCTATGACAAAATCACCACCTAAAGCCTTCATGGATTCAGCATATGTGGTATAAGGACTTTGCCAACCATCAGTGTCTAGGTTGTTTTTACTTATGTGTTGCATGCATGTGTGTGCAGACAGTCTCAAAGCTTTCATAAGCTGACATCTTATTAAGTCACTGATCGACACCTGAAGCTTTGACTACAAAGTCTCAACGCCTCCACTCTCAAACTCCCATGCTTCCACACATACTCATACAAAGCCAACTGGCTGCCTTACATTGCGGTGGCCATCCCGCAGGACTTTGTGCAGTACGTGGCAAAACTTCCAGCTGAGGATGGAGCTGCTGGCCAGGGGGAAGCCCAGAGCGTAGGACCAGAAGGTGTAGGCACCCTTCTCCCGGTGAGTCCCCAGTATGATGCCTGTTGTTGTTGTTGTTAAAGAAGAACTATGGAAGTCACAGTAAAAATGATATGACCGCAATTTCAGCAACACAACAGAGCTTTCATAAAATTCAATATGCATCGATATGTATTTTAACTAATTAGTTTGGTTGCAGTTCTAACCTTTTATCTGTTCATCATGAGGGGAATGTAAAGTTAAAAAAGAAAAAACCTTGAATGAACTTAAACCATTCCTTTGATATTGACGGATACTGATGCACACACAAAAATGCTGTTCATAATCATATTTGTTTGTGTGCAGTGTACAGAGATTTTTACAGTACCCATTGTAATCATCGAGAAATGGGATTCATTTTAAATGGGAGAAAAAAAATTCTGACTGATGGAACAAGCTTTTGTTCTTTTAAAGGATACGTCGAGCATGCTTCTCTTTCACGGGTGTCTCGCTTGAGGTGATGGCTTTGCTGATGCTGCTCAGCTGAAACAGAAAAGGACAGCTAATCAAAACACTGCACAAAAAGAGCTATTTGTGTCTGTTTGAGGAAAAGAAAAGAAAAAAAAACAAGAAAGGAAAAAAAACACCCATACAGGCACCTCCACCCACACCAGCTGCAATGTGTGGGACGCACAGTAGACGTAACAACAATTGCATAAGTCACTTTAACTAAAGGAAAGGAGTCAAATAATAAACCGACTGACAGGAATGAATCAGAGAAACAATGACTCTGCACTGCACAAACACACACAGACACACACAGACCCACACAGTCACACACAGACACACGCAGACAACCACACACCCTCTGCTGTCACTTTGCACTGGATGATTTTAACTGGACGGAAACAATCAGGGTAAAAACCAGGAAGAACCTGATTTGTTTGCACTCTTTCCTTAAAGCTGTGAAGTTAAAAATAATGACAGGAAATAAACAGGTCGAATCGTGCTGGAATTTTTCCGTTTGTAATCTCCCCCTTCTTCAGATATAAATCAAACCGCGGAAAGAGCAACCTGTCCGGCAGGTAAAACGAGTGTCAATGGCAAGGAGACAGATACACATGCAAACACACACATACATTCACTTCCTTCAGTGAACCTCATCCACAGAACAAAATCAGCTCACTTTGGTCTCGTCATGGTCATGCGGATTTCTGTGCTAATAAAACAATGGCGCAGAAGCTCAGCTGGGGAGGGGGATCTGCTGAAGTGCCCTATAGCAAGTGATCTAGTTTGCTTGGTAAATCACCTGGTACTTCCTCGTTCATAAGCAACCGTTTAGAAAAAAAAAAAAAAAGAAATGGAAAAGAAAATACTTTTGCAGATTCTTTACACACACACGCACGCACGCCTGACTCCCTTTCAAACAGGAAAAATAAAGGCTGACTATTTGAAAAAAGATGGAAATACACAGATAAGAGAGAATCTGAACTGATTCCCATGGAGACATTTGAAAATAAGTAACGGCCTCAGAAATTCCACTCACTTTGCTCGGTTTCACTGACTTCTAAATTCAATTTGGATTATCTACTCGAAATTCCAGTTGCCTGATGTCTTCTCAGTAGAGGCAAATTTCCTTGATGGTAATCAAAAATGTTAGCAAGCACGGTGTGGATCTTTGGGATGGTGCAAGCGGAGAGATTTGGATCATGAAAAAAATAAGAGAAAAAAGCATAATGATCAAAGCTCCGGCTAGACGAAACAATTACCCCGAAGTCCTACGACGCCACCCATGTCTAAATCTGGGTTGTGTGGCGTGCCTCGCCTTCAGTCACAATTTACTCCTGTTTGTTTTATGAGTGTGCTGAAAATGTCATCAACTCTGGGCCAAGAAAAGAACTTCACACGGAGCTCCCATGTCCCACTGACTGAAAACCACTTAGTATTTGTCAAAATCCGCCACACTGAAAGACAATTATCCCATTCTTGGCTGCCATTATTTATATATTTGGGATTTTTCAAGTCCTGTATGTGCCAACCTAAACAGAAAAATAAAACGACTCACCACACATTGTTGTGTTTCCTCTGTTGGTTCAACACATCATCATTTTTTGTTTTTTCTTTTTTTTTTGAAGCTCATAATGTTTGTGATGCTCGCAAGCCGGCCTCACATCCCAGTATTACATAACAGACTAATCCATCATAAAGTTCAAGCATTAATCCAGCGATGACTTCAATCTCTCTTTAGTCTGAGATTTTCCTAAATTATATGATAGTGGGGAAAATTCGTCAAACACAAGCCTGAATCTGTAATGAGTGTTTCAGTATTTAGCTGGTAAAGACTTTCGCTCTCTGCTCTCATGGTTTCACACATAATTGAAGTCACGTCTTTGTATTAGACATTATCCCATATCAGTGGCAAAGGCCCCTAATCCCCCAAAGCACCATAAAAGCCTCTTTTAAAACATTAGAGACCTGGGAGTCACCGCACCACTGCCACAAAAACATACATGGCCACACAACAAAGCACAGAGGGGCTACTGTGGGTGAAAACTGGTCCTCAGAGTGGGAGAGGGTTAATGGAGAGAGTCCCCCCCGCTCCCCTCTGACGCAAATGAAGCGCCGGTGCCTCGTTTACACAAGGCAAGTGCAGCGGGGCTCGCACGGAGGCCCGCGGGACAATGAGGGGTTTGTTGGGAGGAGGAAGGCCCGACAGCTGGGGGTGGAAGCCTGGCTTGGATGGGGGCCGCTCTCTGGCACACAGAGACTGGCATGGAGGCCTTGACAGATGGCCGCTGAGCAGCGAGGCTGCAGGGAGGCTCGCATGGAGCATCCAGGAAGCCTGCGAGAGAGTGACTGAAGTAAGGGGGCACAGGAATGACAGGGGCCTTGGGGGGGGGGGGGGGGGCTGGAAGCTCTGCATGTAGGTAACTCACGATAAGATTTGCGACTGTGCTGCATTTTTCTGCCATCCATTGACCTCACAGGCCCTTGCTGAAGGGCAATATGGGAGCAAACACTGGCTTTCGCAAGCGACTACTCCTTCGCCCAGGAAACTTTGGGAGAAAATGCGGAGCTTGGTTAGCATGGGATTTTGAGGGAGATCTTCCTGCTTTTCATGCAGCTGGACAGGAAAAAAATGCTTAAAATAGACCCTGTTTACTCTAAATGCCGGGACAAAGAAGCAGATTTTGCAATTTGAGAGGATGGGGCAAACAATGGACGGCTTCCGGGTGACTAATTCATTAACCTCGACAGTTTGCTGCTCTAACGACAAGCCAGCAAGCCCACCTGCACGGCTGCACACACACACACACACACACACAATCTACACACACATGAAAACCTTGGTGGAGAGGTAAGTCACATAACAAGTTGTCACTAACAGCGTAGTTTCGTCCTAGCAGTGCAGACATGTCGTCGACTGTGTGAAGTGTTCGGTTCAAGCGTCAGTAAATCCCCCCCACCACCACCACCACCACCACCACCGCCATGACCAACAGATAGGAGAAGTGAGAGGGAGGGGAAAGCCTGCACTAATCCCCACAGCCCGCCATAAGGTCCCACTCGCCAGCATAGCATTACCGGAGCGGCGCTATCGCTCCATGCCGCATGAATGCCTCCAACCTTCTCCGCTTACCCTCTGCTCTCTGCCTTTCAGCAGCGTGTCCACATGCTTGGACATCTCCCGGCGCGATGGATGGACGGACAGACTGAGCAGAAGGAGTCAAAGCATCGGAGCTACACCTGAGCAGCTTCTCACTGGGCATGTCGTCGCCGAGCCCCAAGCACTTATTGCACGTCCTTATCAGCTTAATTCAACAGACTGTTGGCAGGGATCTGGGTGTCAAGGTTACGCTCGGACGTTAACAACCTATTAGCAGAAAATACTTACAGGTACAACTGCTCGCGGTAATGGCCAAATTGGGCAGTGGAAGAACCAGTGAAAACAGTTAATTATGTGCACACCATTTTTTGAGTGACCGCCTTGTTTGGTCAACACACACTTCTGCTCTGTAGCTTTTTTTCACCGTGATATTCATACAGCATCACAAGAGCACTGAAGTGCTTTTTAGTAATGTGCTATTGTATTGCTCCCCTCTTCTGCTTCTCTTACATTTTCCCTTTTTTTGTCCCTGATCCAGATTGCAATAATCCCTAAATATCAACACAGACTTCTCTCCTCAGAGAAAAAAAACCCCCTGCACAACAGCACTTTAAATCCCTCAATGCGCACAGATAGAAAAAGGGTTTTGGTCATTTTCTGAGAAATACCATATTTTGAGGATTGTTTTGGTGAAAAGATGTGCGTACAATCTCCCCTGGGACATAAAAAAAAAAAAAACTGTAAACGTACAATGATCAAAAATGGAAAGAATGTCAAGAGAAAAAGCTTTGCCTCTGACCATACTGTTTTTTTGTTCTACCACGCATATTTGATGTTGAAAACAGTGCAGTCTTCAACATTTCCATTTGAAATCACATGCACCCGTGAAACCAAAAAATCATTCTCTCCCATTCCTATTAAGAAGATGTGCAGGTTCATTTATTTATCAGACTCTCAAATATATTTAACAAAAATCAGAACCAAACTAAAAACGAGTGTTAACTTTTCAAAATACACACTGATGGGAGTGACTGATTAGAAATATGCCTTTAAAAGAATAAATCTAGTTACAACGTCTAAATGAAAATCACAAGCACTATCGAATAGGCTGGATTTCTGTTTTATTAGATCATGTCTTTTTCCTAATTCAATTATGTAAATCACGACCACGACAATGTCCAGCCACACTGCAGGACCCGGCCTGCTTGACCCTTAATCTACATGAAGCACATGACAGCTCCTTATATAATGCTAAAACGATGGCAGCCGATGCAGACAGTGTTGTGATGACGGTGTGTTTAGGAGTTTCACATCTGCCTGTTTGCAGTGAAAATATAATGAGCGCATGTTTTGCAAATAAAGTTTCAGCAGATCACACACAGCAATCGTACTCTTCGGAGTTACACTAATAATTGTGATGGTTTGAAAGCTGGCAAAAGCTACAAGGCAGCAGCTTTTACAAACCCAGGTGTTTCCCTGACATCTGATCTCACCACACACACACATTAACACTTTATTCTCTTTCATTAAGAGTGAAACCTACAATCATTATTACTGACATGCTTCTAATTCTCCTCCTACACCCCACTCAGCAGCCGTGTTTATCCACTGCTACCCACCCACCCCCTCCCATCCTTCTCATGGGCCCTCACTCAGGCAACAGGAGTGAAGGAAAGCAAACACTGCACGCACACACACATAGCAACACACAGTGCGCTGTGTGAGACATTTCACCTTGGTAGCGAGGTCGGCGTTAAGAGGAGAGAATGCGGGAGAGTGGAGGGGAAGCGCAGGAGAGGAGTTTCAGCCAGCGTGCTGCATGAATCAGCAGAGCGGAGAAACCCAATCGTAACAGGAATCTCACAGAGGAATATTTCAGGTGACCTCCTACACACAGCTGGCGTCTCAACACAACAGCATCAAGTGAGAGGAGGAGTTATCTAACCAACAGTGTGTCATTTTAAACGGTTTAATTTACAT
>CAESWR010000057.1:426508-440676 GCA_903171835.1 Mullus surmuletus | reverse complement strand
TTAACTAAGATTCTGTGTTTTTTTTTTTAAAAGAGTGCGTCTCTTTTTTATCTCTCCACATAGCTCTTGTGATATGCATTAGACTACTTTTACAAAATGTTCTAATAATTTATGCAGCATTCTCTACCTATCTCCACTAGATGGCAGTGCGGGTGTGTTAGCCTCCCCAAAACCTTTTCCTGTTTATTTCTATATTTTGCCTCCATGTTGGCGCACCCCACGCATCTCTTTGTACAACACAACCCAGCACACAAAAGAAAAGAAACAATCAAAATGTATCTTATTGATGCCCTCAAAGAATTGCTAAAAAAGTGGGGGGAAATATGGGTTTGAGTTGCAGATGTATTTTATCCCTTTATGTATGAATATCTGATAATCATTCAATCCACTAACCACATCTGAAGATCAAACATCCTCCCAACTATACTTGTTGGCGCAGAATTTGTCCTAGTGTATAATTATTTTCAGGTACCTGAAAGTAAAATGCAACAGATTACAAGAAATGATTAACAAAATAAAACAGGAAAGGACTGAGACCAGCTATTGTATTGTCACACCGGATACATCACACTATTCTGGTCCTTTGAAGTGCTAGGTTTCAATCTGAGTTTAGCACAGCATTTGTGAGTGTGCTTGGGACTGAAACATTTCACACCCTTGACTTTTGCAGCAATTTCCAGGAGGTGAATACAAGAACCAACATTGTTGCTGGTTATGTGCCCACAGTGGGAAGCAGTTTCTAACAAGCTCTCAGCCCAGCAATTGGTTTAAGTGAGAACCAGCCCTTCTCTAAATCTTCTCTCTGATCTGCTGGCAACTGCTCTCTTTTAGAGGGTTTCAATTTAAAACATGATCTTTGTCACAGTGTGGTACTTGTTGTAAAAGAAATTCTCAATTATTTCATTCAAACGGCCCTTTTCATTTTATTTGCTTAAGTGCTACTTCTGCATTTACTTCTGTTTTCTTTTTGAAGAAGTCAAATTTCTTGGCCTTTTCGAAATTATAGTCAATTTTTTTTTCTAACATTTTACAACTAAATTACAATATACTTTTTTTATTTATAAATAAATTAAAAAAAAATTATACCTAAATATTGCAAACATATATTGGTTTTTAGGTATTTAGGTCATTAACATATTACTTGTGTGCTAAAATTAACCTAAAGGCTGAGCCGACTCTTCCTGTGAAGCCTGACAACCACAAACAATTTTTTTGGTTAATAGATTTCTTATCAGATGTTTCACTCTAAAGATCGCAGAAACCCTCTAAGCTGCCAGTTCCTCATCTGCAGCCTTGGATGCAACTTCCAACATGCTGTGTCGTTTCAATGGAACCCTGCTGATCAGCGTGCTTCCTCCACTGCTGGGGGCAGAGATTGTTCTGGGGGTCCTCGGCAACGGAATGGCTCTTTGGATCTTCTGCTTCCACCTGAAGCCGTGGAAAAGCAGCACGGTATTGCTGTTCAACCTGGCCTTGGCTGACTTTTTTCTCCTGGCGGCTTTACCTCTGCGTTTAAACTACTATTTGTCTGGGATGGAGTGGAAGTTTAGCAACTCTCTGTGCAACATCTGCCTCTTCATGATGGCACTAAACCGCAGTGGAAGTACCCTCTTTCTGATGGCCATCGCCATGGACAGATACATGCGTGTGGTGCATCCTCATCATCCTGTCAACTCTTTGAGTATATCCAAGGCTGTGTGTGGAGCGGTCATGTTGTGGCTGGTCCCCTTCGCGATGAATGCTCACATCTTCACACTGAAGCACGACGGCAAGTACTGTGAGAGCTTCCTAATTACGACCGACCGGAATGACAATCTGACCTGGCGTCAAATTGAGTATCTTCTCTTCTTCTGCATACCGCTGCTGGTGATTCTCATCTGCACAGTTCGGATCATTGGCCGACTGAGAGGCAGGCAGCTGTCCCAGCACGCAAGGATCAAGAAGGCGCTGTGCTTCATCACTGTGGTGG
The DNA here is from genome assembly GCA_903171835.1 of Mullus surmuletus. Lineage (NCBI taxonomy): Eukaryota > Metazoa > Chordata > Actinopteri > Syngnathiformes > Mullidae > Mullus > Mullus surmuletus. Next base: position 438,707 of record CAESWR010000057.1, on the reverse strand, counting down.
TTGTGCTCTTCATTGTTTGCTTTCTCCCAAGCAACGTCACACAGGTGATGATTTGGATCAAATATAAAAAGACAATGCACACTCTTCCACCATCAGAGGTCTGCGCTGCCCTGGAGCATCTGAATACGGTCTTCTTCCTGTCCATCACCCTCACCTATCTCAACAGCGTATTGGATCCAGTGGTCTACTACTTCTCGAGCCCAGTCTTCAAGAACGTGTGTAGAACGGCTCTTCATCTGCCCCAAGCGGAAACCATTGAGAGCACAGAGAGGAGAACCAGAGAGACGGGCTCCCAGTCGCTCAACCAGCTCTGATGAAAAAAGCCACACTGAATGTTGTTTTGAGATGGTGCTCCGCAGCTAAAGACGTGAGCAATATTCTGAAATTCTCCTGTACATGATACAAAAAGGATGTTACTAAAACCTCTCTGACATCAGTCCATAGAAATGCTTTGCTATTATCACTGTGCAATGTTTAAGGAAGTTAGTGGTAAGACATTGTGTTATCATCCTGGAACAACAATTGTTTGGTAGCTTTCAAAGAGCAATGAAAATACAGAAGTGGTAGTATTCATACATTTCAATTATTTTTTGTCTGACCGCTCATTAATAAAGATTGCTTTTGCAAAATATATCATGCTGTCATGTCTGATTCAAGAGTTTGTCCAAAATACAACTCTAAAATCAAAAAGTCTAATCCTGGTTTGTCCATTACATTCATCAAATTAATTTACATTAAAGCAGTAATTTTCCCTTGCATCATCATCACCATAAGAATAAATTCCTTCTATTCACAGCTAGTATTTTATGCTAGGGGGGAAAAACACTATCTCCAACAGTTTTAATTGTGTGCACTGTCACACATAAATTTCGGGAGAACCTAAAAATAATTTGTAATCTGTAAAACACAAAGGCTGCCGACACATTTCAGTTCCCTTGACACTGCAAACGACTGGTCCCACGAAGTCTATTTTAGTGTCTGAGAAACTGGCTATTTAGCATCCACAAATAACATGTAGAAACTTGTGACTGAGCAAAAGGAACGACCAGCTTCATATTTGGAGAACAAATATAGCAATGCAGACAGCAAGCAAACATGTAACCTTTTGTGCCAAATGCGAAAACACATGTTTGAATCTAAAAATCAATATTATAATAGTCAATTTAAATAGAAAGGCCTTTAATTTCTTTGTAAAAGATGTCTTAACTGAATAAAGAAAGGTGTGGAAGAAAATGTTACATTACAGCATTCAGTAGAGGAAAGGATTTATTATTATTATTACATAAAAAACTAAGAAGCGTTTAAGTGCAAATACTGCTTTATAGAGCATGACAGATTACATAAATGCATAGGAAGAATTTGGAGCAAGTCATCTTGAAACTCCATTCTGCAAGTTGAATTCCTGGTGAAGGGAGGGGGGAAGATAGATAAACAGATAAACAGATAAATACCTTGCAATTAAATTAACATTGAATTATACTGTAGTTCCCAGGTCACATGTGATTGGTGCTTGTTTTTTTTCATGTTTTATTTTCTTATTTTTTCGGAGTTATATCACCTTCAGGCAGCTTGGTGACGGCGAACCGTTTGCCAACGCCTTTCCTCCGTGTTGCTCTCGGTGTTTCATGTAGTCGTGGGCTAGCGACTGAGCGTCATCCTGACTGAAGGGCACAGCAAATGTTTCACAAGAGGAACTCAGATCTCAAACCATAAATGAAAATGCGGTGAGTCTTACTCAATTCAACTTTATCTATAAAGCGCTTAAGCGTAAAGGGCTGTACACACATTAATTAGGAAGCAGAAACTGAATGAGTTTGCAGATATTGTCAGTCTTCCAGTTCAGTGAATACACTATATTACACGTTCCAGGTAGGTAACTGTACCTACCTCATAATATTCAGTTCAGAACTGAGGAAGATTCGTGATGAGAGGCGAAATGTCTTCAAAATCATGAAGTAAATCCAGTTGCCTATCTGGAACGCTTAGGATATATGACGCAATGCTTACCGGTTCTGGCTCACGAGGTAATCCACCAAATCTTTCACTTGGTTAGGTTGACCACTCGACACCATGTGCTGCTTCAGATGCTTGAAGAGTTTGGTATTCAGCAGTTTCTGTTGCTGTCCATTTTTGCTGATGGCAATCAAAAGTGTCTCCCTAATCTGAAGAATCATGAAGGGAAGACCGCTAAATAGATCATGTCATTACACAACACAACACAGATGAAACAAGAATAAACAAAATATAGATATATAGATATGCTAACAAAAAGCAACAACAATGTATGTTCATTACTGTTTTTTTGTTTTTTAAATTGCAGCAGCCACAAGACAAATTTCAAAGTTTATAAAAACACAAACAATCTCTTTAAAAGGAACACAGGGCAACATTTTTATCCAGAATGCCAGCGTGGAACATGCGCTTTGCACCTGAGTCAGGTGTTTCTGGTGGATACGGCCAGTGCTTTATGCAAATGCACACATACCACAAAAACAAGCAAAATACATGTATACTATATACACACTTTCAACAACTGCAAATCTTCACACCATCAACTAACCCCAGAGTATATTACTCCCCCAAACATCCTGGCAAAATGTACTCATGTTTTAACACTCTACCACAATCATGTGAAAAGTACTTGAAAGCAGAAAAGCAGCGACTTCTGACCTGTGAGGGGATTCCAGCTAACTCTCCCGTGTTCATAAGCTCGTCCACCTGCTCAAGCACGGCCACCGGGTTGCAGACCGAGAGGAAACCCTGCAAAGCACAAGTGAGCAGAAAACTGCAGCTTAGTCATGAAGGATGATCATCGTCCGAACCGTTCCTTTGCATCTTGTGTTGCCACGTTTACCTCGATCTGCTGAGCTTTTTTAGTAGCACACGGGATGAGAAGGAGGGTCCCAAGGGCAAAGGCTGGGAGGTTGAACTGTGCGAAGCGGTTGGCGATTCCTATCAGGTCCAGATTCAACAAGAAAGGACACCTTTTGGCAGGAAGAGTGGGGAAATGTGAGGGAGGTACCACACCAAGTGTAAGAGTGGGTGGTCAAGGCTGAAGAATAACAGTCCTCACTTGAGGAGGAGAACAAAGGTCCTGTAGAGAGTTGCTTGTTGATGTGGACTCAGAGGGATTGACGCTGTGGCGAAGAAAGCAATTTAGACAGTCAACTTTGATCAAAATATTTGCAACAGAGAAAGTCAGGTTATCCATTTACGGTCATGCATTTTCTTTATTTAGAGGGTTCCATAAAAACACTGACATTGCACTAAAACATGATACAGTATAATGGATTACCTGAAACAAAAGGAGCCAGTATCATACTCCTCCAGGTTCTTGAGAAACTAGAAATCTAGGGAGGAGAAAATACCTTTTTTCAACCCATCACAACATGGATTGCAGCAGTGACAGAGATCTTCACATTTCAAACTGTACCTCCCAGAGAGCAGGCACAGCGATGGCTGCCTCAAGCACCCTCTGAAGATCACTGATCTGGGGGGGGGGGCAAGAAAAACAAAGATTAATGCCAATCAATGTGACATCTTTATTTGTTGTAGCAGAGGATGAGCAGTATTTTATCCTTCTGGAATACAAAATAATTCTCTGCTTCTTGTGTCCTCACCAAGTTGAAACCCAGCAGCTTCTGAAGTAGACTGTTCCACAGCTGAGGGTCATACACTTGGTACTCCAAGCAAAGGTCAGCCACCAGCTGCACAGCCTGAAAACACAAACAGGACTTCACTTTGACTGCACGTAGATTCAATGATGACTGGAATAAATGCATGTTCGCATTTAGGAAGTACCTGTGGCTCATGGCTGTGGTTCTTCCACAAACCTTTCACCAGGCCCTCTTTGGGACTGTTGAGGAATGACTGCACTGTGTAGGGGATGTTTAGAGCTTCCAGCTGAGCAACGATGATGTAGCACTTCAGGTAATATCTGAGATATGAAACACACAACAATGAGCACATACAACATATCCCAAAATGCGCAGTGCAAGTGTGGAGCTTTTAAACTGGTTTGCTGGCATCCTACTGGATTTTAGTTGCTGGGATCTGTAGGTGGGTGTCCAGTATCGCAGCATCGGCGAGGTGGACGAGGCAAAGCAGTGCTCGAGTCTTGTGACTGAAGGTCAGACGAGGCCCAGAGGAGCTGAGGGGCTGCAAGGAAGAAGAGAAACAAACAAACACTCAGCTACACTCAGCTCTGCCCGTTTTACCCAGTTTGGATTTACCGTGATTCATTCCTCACCCAGGTCTCTGCCGACAGGATTGGGCTGAGGAGACGAACAGCGTCCTCTGTAGAGTAAGACTGTAGCATGTACACCACCCTGAGAGCACCAAACAGACCCTCGGGTGAGGAAGGCATCCATATGCAGCATCCAGCTAAGAAGAGACAGTAATATCCCTACCTCATTAAATCTGGATCCTCCTTGATGTTGCTGACACTTTCTTGGTAGCCATTTTCCTTCATGCAAGTAAAACAGGTGTTTTGTTGGATTACAGGGTAGATTTGGTGTTGAAAATGGCAGAAGAAATGTACAAAATGTGAGGTGCACTCATAAGCCTCAGGTCAGACTCACAAACCTTGGCCACAGCAGGACCCGTTTTGCAGATCCATTTTTCCAACATCATGTTACGGATTTTCAAAAGATCTACATTGTTGATGGCAGCTATTTCCTTAATTATGGAATGTATGTCTGAAACAAACATTAGCAAACATGGGAGTAGAAATTTTCATCTGAATAACAAAGCAGTGCAATGCAAACTAAATACAGCCTCCCATATTGAAAGCTATGGGTATCCTGATCTGATATTGATATCAGTCTGATATCTGCAAAAAAAGAACACGCTCATGTTTAAGTTAAACTAGGGTTTTTTTCGCACTTTGAAAATATAATTTTTTGTTTTTATTGGATTTATTGAGTTGTTTTTCAGGGTCTTCTTAATTATTTAAATGTACTTATTCATTTTATTCAATTTTAGAATACCCTTATGTTTAAGGTTAAAAAGAATGTAACCCATTGGTTGACAATAAAAGGTCAGTTTTTCTCATACCTACTGTTGCTGACTTATCACTTAATCAAGCCTTTTCTAACATTCCATACTACAAAATAAGTAATAAAAGTATGTATGAGTTGTGCTGATATCGTATTGAATCAATATCGGCCAATACTCAAGGCTGCAATATCGGTATCGTATCGGTAGTGAAAAAGTGGTTTCGGGACATCCCTAATTAAAAGCATCTACTATATGAACAGCTCACGACAAAGCTCATACAGCTCACCAGGAAAAGTTTTAGCTCCGGAGTCTCTGCATCGCTGCTCCACACTGGGGTGCTCATACAGAGCCACGATGAGTCTGGCAGGCAGCCCGGTCAGTTTAAGAAGCTCTGGGCTGCTCAGGTCATTGGCCATCAGGCTGTTCTCTGTCGCTGATCGTTGATACTGCAGCTTCAGCTTGGAGAGGAAGGTCTCCCCTCTGGCTCGTGCCGCCTCCTGCTCCGAATCAGAGGGCAGTGGGTTTAAAACAACCAAGGACTGAGAAACAGAAAATGACACGATTTTGAGTGAGAAACTGACCTCAAGACTGGGGTCCTTAAGCCAGGCATCACCGAGAGCCAAACAGAATCTGAGCGACTGTGCCTTCTCGTGGCCTGCAGAAAACAGTGACATTTTAGATGCAAACATCAAACACATTGAGCTGCAGAAAATTCTGGTCCGCAGGTCAGACCTGGTGGCAGCTCCTGGGTGATCTTGTGCGCGGTGGCAGCCGCCCACTCTGGGCTCTGGATGCAGTGAATGTACTTCATCATGGTCTTGGCCACCTTGAAGGTCTCCTTGTTGTAGCCGTGGCCCTGACCCCTTTTCCTCTGCTCAAGGAGCAGTGGCTTCATTTTCTTCTCAAAGACGTGGTTCGCTGCCGACATGTATAACTTGTCAAGGCTCACCTGCATGGAGATGAGGAGATCTGAACAGCCTGAAGAGCAGCCAAACTTTGGTCAATACTGCTGTGATTATATAAACTACGAATATTTTCTTTAAGCAACCTGTACCTTCATCAGTTTGCTAATTAGAAGAAGAGTAGGGAACGTCTCGTCATTGAGCTCTGGAGCTAAACACAGATAATATTTGTCATTTACATCTTCAGTGACTCAGAGAAATTACCACACTTCTTTTTCCCCTCTAAAAAGTGCAAAAAAAGTGTGGTTATTTCCTTCATGTCATTCGTTATCCTCAATGGTCTGCCCTAGTGGTTCACCACTAGTGGTTTACCATTGGGGCAGACAAAAATCGATCCATTTTCTGTATAAAAACCACAGTAACTCACAGATGATCTTCCAGTAATGTTTAGTCTGTATTAGCAGGTGAAACGGCAGTCTGCTGTCAGACAGGGGGTTTGGCAGCAAGCTGTTCTCCAACAGATATGTATTCTCTGTATCTGCTGGGGGAGCGACTCGCTTGTAGGACTTAAGGTGCTGAAGGAGACCCATTGCCTGTGAATAAGAAGGCATTGGTTACTAATATGCATAATGAATCCCACAGAAAAAGAACCATTAAATATAAAATGTGCAAATGTTTTACCTGACTAACAGAAAAGCTTGTCAGACTTTCGTCTGCAGCCTGTATGATCTTCAGCACCACCTCGATCCTCTCATAGTTGTACGGACTGAGCTGCATGAAAATAGACAGTGGCATGGCTGTCAAAACTTTAACTCAACACACACATACAAAGCATGAGAAAAACATATTAGTCAGCACCATTTTCATGCGACATTTTTCCCACGTTGCAACAAACCTTGAATATGGCAGCAGAGAGGCTGTTGGTGAGCTCTAAGGTGCTGTGTAACATCGGGATGATTTGGAGGACCCGGTCTAGAGCATCAGTGGGACACAGACGCTGCCCCTCATCCAGGTTGTGGTCACCTGCATCTTCCTCATCCTCTTGGAGCAGCAGTAAGGTGGTAATGTACTGGTTGATCACAGTATCACGGTCAAGACCAAAGGCGCTGCAGGTGAAAGTACAACATTTAATTGTCGGTCTGTTTGTTTTTTTCAGCTTGAGCAAGAATTCCACACAATTTCCAGTGTGGAAGAAGCTGAGAAATCTGACCTGCAGTACTCAAGGATGATATCTGGAGTGATCCTTCTGTTCTTCACTAGAACAGGGATCAAAGTGCTCTTCATCTCTGGCCGCTGGCGAAACACTGGCTGAATGGAGATCTGGGAGGGGGCATTGGTGCGCATCCTTAATGTCAGAGACATTTATTCTGATCTAGAAAGCATTTGCAGTGTGCATCCAAGAGTTGCATTACCTCCAATTTGGCGAGCTTGATGCCCCATTCAGCGTCTGTGATGACAGTGAGAAACTTGTCTTGCTCCTCTGAAAGATTGTACAAGCAGCAGAGGTTCGCCCCAATCCTGGCCACCGCCTAAATCAGAAACATCAAAGAAAATTAGAGCTAAAAAAAAATGACGTGAAAGAATTGTTGGCGCTGTTTAAATGGCAGCATGTCTAATTCTCAGAAAGTAAAACAGAGGTCATACAGAATTCAGGAAAGGTAAAGGAGAGCGCTCATATCACTCACCAAAATTTTTTCATAGTTTTCCCAGGTGTTGTCAATAACTTTCCAGAGTATTTTGAAGACTTCTACTTTTGAGAGCAGTGTACAGAGTCCAATAGCCAAATCGCAATCGACCATCCTCCAGTTGAAAACCTGCAGTTTATTGGGGAAAAAAACTCTTAGTAAAATAGTAAAATACTTGTTACTTAATTCTTAGTAAAATCTGCAACTGAACATTTCGTGACACCCAATAATCACCTTATTCAGCAAGGCCACAGCAACAGCATTCAGAGCAGAAGTGGTGGTTTTTCGAAAATCATTCAAGCATACATTGTACTTCTTAAGCTCTTGTGCGTTATAAACCTGAAAGGTGAGTAATACATTTAAAGTCAGTATTTCAGACTGTATGGACATAAGTAAATATGTAGGTATGTACATGTTTTGTCTAAAAGAAAGGTTGGTTCAGACTCTGGACTTCTTGCAGAAACATGCCTAGTAACACTGGATGTGTTGGAGTCATACCTGAACACTGATCTTGATGTCCATAACATTCGAGGTGACATGCTGCAGGCAGCTGCCGTAGGAGTTGACCAGCACTCTGAGAGCAAGCTCCAGCTGACTGCACTCCTGCAACATCTGTAACATGTTGGCCAGGGGACCCATGAGGGGCCGCAAGTAGTTTGAACCTGCAAGGAACAACATCCCATGTTAACTCTCATAGAAGTGGAGAAAAAAACCAACAAACAAAACAAAACAACATTAGGGAAATACATACCATCTTCAAAAGAGCAGTGTGAAAGGCAGGAGCAGTCCAGTGGGTACAGTTTGGTATCTGCACAATTCAGAGAATAAAGCAAATCTGAGTGCTGCAGACAACATAATGCCATGGACACTGATATACACTGTCTTGTTAAGGCTAGTTGAGTTTTTTGATTTTCTTACCCCGAGATATAGGTAGTAGACAGTTGGTAATTTCATACTGGACTGGGAGTACCGACACCGGGTCAAGAACGATGCAGTCCTCATTAAAAACATCCTGAAAACTCCATTGAGAATACGGATTTTTCTCTGTATCCATGGACAAATCCTGCACATATGACATCACACATCACATTACAAGTTATTTCAAAACACTATGGTAACTTCACAGCATTGTTGGGTTATATTCAGTTGGCTCCATTTTTTATTTATTTATTTATTTTTTAATCAAAAGGAAAATTTCAACTTGAAGATAAGTTACTGATGTCAGTTAATCAACATTAAAAAATGATGCCTAATCTAAATGTTTGAAATTCAAGGAAGCAATGTGCACAGAGCCAAAATAAATATTATTCAGAATAAGATACAAAGAAATGATACTGACCTTGGCTATGAAGCCATAGTTATCTGATAACTGACACTGATGGTAGACGTCCATCGCTATCCGTGTGCACTTGCAAAGCTCCAAACAGTCCAAGAGGAGGTCTGAAACAATGATCAGAAAAAAAGTCTCTGCATCTTGCAAAAGATCTGAATAATAAATCGGATTAAGAAAAACAACGATTCTTTACTACAATTTTCAGATTAAATACAAATTTTCTGGTCTTTACAAAAAAGAAGCTGTCAAATTATTACAGATTAAATGTCACCAAATGATCATTATTACACATTGTTGGGGTGAATGTGTTTACCTGAGTGACACACAGTAATGGCCTGGCAGGCAAGATCATGAATAACTGCAGGTAAGTCCATCCCATCAGGAAGCACCATGGGCACATCGGCCTCGAGCATCTGGCATAATGTTTTGGCAGCGGTGAACAAAACTTTCCCTGTGCTGGTGTTGTTATGGTGTTCATACAGCTCGCTGAAGACAGGACGACAAAGAAATGTTAGCAGGATGCATCGATATATGGTAAGAATTCATGCCAGGAAAGCCAGAGTATTCGCCACCCATGGATCCCGGCCCAGCATCCACTTGTGCACACCTGAGGATCTTGAGGGCTTTGTCCACTTTGCCCACTCCCAGAGCTCGCAGGGCCAAGTCAGACCAGAGCTCCTGCTCCGTCCGCTGCAGCTGCCGTCCCAGGCGGCGTAAGCCAGCCTCGGTGGAGATGGTCTTGGTTTTGCCATCTGGGTCATTGGCGACAACAGGAGTTGCCGTTGTCTTCGTCTTTGCCTTGGAGGAGTGGCGGCCGCGTGTGTTTTCATACGCTGTAATGTGATGCTCCTGGATCTGTTTTCGGATGTTTGGATCTTCATAGGTGGAGGGGGTGAAGAAAATGTCAAAATCCTCCTAAAGAAGCAAACAAAATCGTATGTTAAAAATGAAAGCCTAGAGAAGATGGAGCCATAAAGGAATATGGCAAGAAAGTTACTCTTTTCAGCAATCCCAAAGAAAGCGCCAGAATAGTTTTGATGGAGGGTTGAACATCTATAAACATGCTTACTTGAAGGTGAGCGATGGCCTTGAACATGATTAGGTTCTGTTCACACTCCATGCTTTTGAGAACATTGCCTGCAGAGCACACAAAACGAGGCTTGATAGGATTCTTTCCATTGTGCCATGTTTAAGTAGAGCAATGGCACCATATACCTAAATTTGTGTGACATTCGATTGACACAAGAAAGTACTCCTGAGCCATCTAGCACGTTAAGGACATTGTGCTTCAAAAAAGTACTTACCTTTTTGGATTATGTGCAAGTATTTCAGTGCCTCCACCATCACCTGAGCTATGACCATCTTCTGTTTCTTGTGCTAATGAACAGATGATAGAAGGTTTTGATGTACAGTGCTCTGGCTGGTGTAACATGAAAGGTATTAAAACATACAAAGTTGACGCGCTGAGCTACATTCAAACATCCCTGCCAGTAATAGGGGCGCGAATTCTTGTATATTTGAGCAGATATCTAGTGAGCTAAAAGTCATCAGGCTGGTCATTAATTTCTAGGCCATTGCAGATTTTTTAGAAAGGCCAAGTGCTTATATTGCAAATACAGTTTAATTCTGGAACACACCACCTCTCCGTACCTCATCAGATATGTGGTCTTTGTACTCCAGCTGTAGCCGAGCCCAAGACGTAAGGCGCTCCATCACGCACTCTGCCTCAGCGGACGACAACTTTTTAAGCACCGTTATGCAATCCTCAGTCTGAAAACAGAAAAGAGATATAAAGAAAAAAAAATGCATGGAAGAAAAATAGTCTATTTATCTAGTGTAAAAAATCTACTTATTACATCTTTCTGGGATTATATTCATACCTTTCCATGTCCTATTAGCTGGATGAGATACAAGTAATTTATCTGCGATGTTGGAAGTTTGTATGCCTCAGCTAAAGTCAGAGAGTCCTCACAGGACATTGGCAAATCTTGCTTCAAGATGTATCTGATGAGGGTCTTGAAAAGAAATGTGAAAATCACTTTGAACTCCCTGGAAGCCACAACACAAGATCCTGTTTAAGAAATGTGAAAAAAATCTTACCATAACTTGAGTGCTGTTTGAGAGGTTGAAATTGCGGATTCCGTAGCCTCTGAGGAGTTTCCTGATCTCCATCAGACGGTAGCTCTCCTTTAAAAGCTCTTGTCTGGGGGATAAATCAAAGATTGTTTAACAAACGCTGCTAAGGTGGAGCGTTATAATGTGACGGCTTCAAGGTGATAAGAACACAGACATACTTTGGTCCATCCATCTCAAGGTACTGCTGGACCAAGTTTTCCACCACATTAGTCCAGGGCACCACAGCTTTCTGCATGATCTCCAGCACAGCATCCACCATCAACTGTTAAAAGGAAGCCAGATTTCACAAATGTGTACATTGTTTTGTTTTGCGTGCTGCTGCCTGCCTCCCAAAATTCCGATAAACCTTAAACTTACATCGGTATCAGTCATGCAACCAAGTACAGCCACTGCTTTGGCTTCCCACTCTGTGAAAAGTGTTGTGGTCTGAGAGCTGCAGCGCTCCAGCAGATCCTATGGAAGGTCAGATCAAGAGCACACAGGACTGTTGTCAAGCATGCCAGAAAACCAAGTGCTAATTCCTGGAGGACTTGAAAAGAACAGTTTTTTACCTTTATGTACTGTAGGAGCAGCTCATCAAAAGGAATGTCATGCTCTTCCGTGTATGGCAGGATTCTGCTTTCTACTGTTGTGGCGATGAGCTCTGGAGCAGGCACTTTGTCTAGCATGAGGAATGCCACACTGCGGACATTTGCCTTTTCCAATTAATGAGAAAAAATGTTAACACAGAAACATGACGACCCATTCAAAATGTAAAGATTATGTCATATATAAAGTGATTGATACAAGGCGAATAAAACTCTCAATGCTGATGAAGGACACACCTTCTCAAATACTGAGAGTGATAATTTGCAGTTGTATTTCTTGTGTAGGTCCAACAGCTGGCGGAGGCTAGACACCAGAGACTTCAGGTTCTTCACTTCTTCTGCCTCGTAACTGTCATCCTTGAGAAAAACAAAAACACATTAAAATCATGGACGGCATAAATTCTTAATGATTAACTTGCAATCTATATGGTCATCACGTATCAAAGACCTTGCAGACTTACAGATTTCATCCACATCCAGAGGGAGGGCAGTCCAAGTACTGCCAAGTCCAAACCGTTCTGAGGCCAAGCCCCCTGAAAAACATGTTACATTCATGAT
>CAESWR010000057.1:389581-406604 GCA_903171835.1 Mullus surmuletus | reverse complement strand
TTTTTTTAAAGAAACTTTATTAAATAACGTGCTGCAATGCAAATCAACACACCAACAGAACATCGCCAGAGGGTTTCAATACAAACAATAACAGTGTAAGGTGAACACACACTCACCTCACCGTGGCTCTCAGTCAGTCTGAACGACTTAGCATCTGCCAAGTACAGATAGCGAATCTTTCGCGACCCTCCGTCCCACTGCGGTAACGTCAGCTGGACACCTGACATTGCTGGCTCACTTTCCACCGTTTCCAAACGGCCTCAGAACATCTCAGAGAAGGAAGCGAAGGGTTCAAACCCAAAGTGCGCAGCAACCCGCCGAGACAGCGCTGGTTCAAACAACACAAACAGAAGGCTATGGTTACTCTACACCCCAAGCAATGTCTCGCAGACCCACACACACGCTTCCACTACGGTTTCTAATGTGAGTTTTTGGGGGGTTTTTTGGACATTATGAATTTATTACCTAAATACTACTAAATAATACTCTACCCCTTATTTCGGGACTCAATCTCACGCGTGTCTTGACTCATTTTCGCACCTGCGAAACAAAACAACGGGCATAGAGCGGCACATCGGCTTCGCTCATCACGTGGTGCGACTCCAACCAATGAACGCGCAGAACAGACCGTTTCACCTCTGCACTCTCGGCTTGCGCCGCTGTTGTGAAAAATGGCTGAAGTAGATTTTGGAGATGTTGAGCTCTTTCAACAATTAGATGACGCCGCGCCGCCGGTGCCGACCCACATTCGCTTCACAGACGAAGAGGAGGACCAGGAGGAGACGGGCCCGCTCAGGAGCAGGCTGGAGGAGTGCGACGACCACATTCAAAGACTCACGGAGGAGAATATCCTTGCTTCCCCCCTAACAGTGCTAGCCTAGCATTGTAGCTAACGCCTGCTAGCACGCGAGCCTCACTGTGTGCGCATAAACAACAAAACCCCGCATGTGAATATGTCATACTGCCTTTCTCTTTTTTTTTGTATCCTTAATTCACACACCACATAAGAGTTTGAGGAGGAAATTGAACTTCGTGACACGACCGAGGTAACTATCTGGTACTGACAGTGCGCACTGCAGAAACGAAACCGATCCTCCACTTATTCATTCTCCTCTTCCTCCTCCTCTTCCTCTTCCTCCTCCTCTTCCTCTGCAGTGGCATCACTGTTGAAGATGCTAACACTGATGGACCCATTCTTCAGATCCTCTATTCAAACAATTTCATTTCAAAGTAAGCCAGTCTTCCCTTTTTCACATGAAAGCATCCAAGTAATGAGTGTTGGTTGACAAGAATGGACTGGAATAGGTCTTTGTTGTCCCACAGTGGGGAAATGACAGTGTCACAGCAGCATATATAGAGTGCGCGGGGGAACAAAATGTGCAAGAAGAGCAATAAATAGAAAGAAAAGGGGACATAGGGCTGTGAAACTTCCCGGCGACGTACTGGTTTTGTTGTCAAATGATGTGATTGTATACACAAGTTTGTGTAACTCTATATCCAGGCTGCAGTTAACCAGAATTTCCATCATAGCAATAGATATTTACATCCAATCTGTATGCCATATCGTTTTGTACAATCGTAAATGTGCAAGATTCACAAATGCATACAGTGAAGACAATGATCATGAATAGAAAAGATAGGTTAAACCTCTTGCAGATGTCCTAATGTTTAGGTTTGATCGATTGACTTCTGTTTGCTCATTACAAAGACATTGTTGAATCAATAACAAACATATCTTCTCAGGCAATGCCGTCAAGAAATAGAAGACTGCATCTGCAATGTTATTTTGAAACACCAGAAACCGGGCAACCAAAAGAATAATGCCTCCTTCCAACTGAAGCCTCAGGTATTTGTGAAGTTCTAATTTACTTAAATGAGTGTCGAAATTGATTTAACAACACTCTGTTCTGTCATCTGTGAAGAGTTCAGCTTTTTCTATGGATGAAGATCCACAGACGTCATCTCCCACTGGTGTAAAAACAACAACAGAAGCCTTTCAAGTAAGTGTTAACAACAACTACATCATTTTTGACCAAATGGAACAGATAAGTCACTTGCATTACTAATAGAAAAAATTTGTCTCTATTATAGGTTGTTGGAAGTGTCTTATACTTTACTTCCTTCAGTGTTGACAAACTTGGACAGCCTCTGTTGAATGAAAACCCCCAACTGACAGATGGATGGGAAGTGCCAACGTATCTTTGGAATATGTTTATTGCCACAGGACAGAAATGCTTGGGGATGAGTTTGGTTTGTCAGGTGATTTGCTGTTCTAACATGTATAGAACCCAACAGATGTATGCTTTATATGTGACTGACTGACTGAGAATTCTTTTCGGTTTATTTCAGTCAGGATACAAGTGGAATGTATTTCAGGATGTTATAATCGTGAAAATGATTTTTGCATTTGCAGTATTCTCAAGCATAACAACTCCTTAATGTTGCAAAGCTATCACCAGGTTTTTAACCACGTCATTGGCACAGATGGACAAGAGATAGAAATGAAAGACAAAAGGTACAACTGCGGTTATCAAGGCTAATTTCATTCATCTGTCTGCTGTCTCTGAGTAACAGCATGCCATAATTCTATGTACTGAATTTATCACTGATCTGTTAATTGCAGACCCAAATCTATGTGTTTCAACTGTGGCTCAAGTAGTCATCAAATGAGAGACTGCCCCAAGGTAAGACTAATTTACATATATGTGGCATCAATGTAAGTTAAACATAAGTCTAGTTACTTATGTGCACTATTGTTCCAAGCCTAAAGATATGGCTGCAATAAACGAGAGAAGAAAGGAGTTCAATCAGAACAGCAACCAGTCCATGCAGAGCAACCAGCGATACCATGCTGATGAAGTGGAGGAGCGGTTCTCCAAATACAAGCCAGGAGTCATGAGGCAAGGTTTTTATTTTTTGCTGATCTTATATTCTTTGTATGACAATTTTGACTAGAAAATACGTTTCCTGTTTTTGCGTTTGAGCAGTGAGGAGCTTTTGTCAGCTCTGGGGATTGATGCAAACACCCTCCCTCCTCTCATCTATCGCATGAGGCAGCTTGGATACCCGCCAGGTTGGCTCAAGGAGGCTGAAATGGAAAACTCAGGTTTAATGCTGTATGACGGAAATGGTATGTTTTGAACCAAATTGAAAACTGGCCTATTCATTCTGCTATATTTTTGTACAGAGGTTGAACTCAAACCATGTCATTTGTCCTCTAGTTTCAAATGATGGGAATACACCTAACAGCAGTGCACAAAACATCTCTTATGATGTTTCCAAGCTGGTTGATTTTCCAGGATTCAATGTTTCTGCACCACACAGAGTCAGAGATGTAAGTCAATGCATTATTTGGATGTATAGTATAATTCACCTGGGTCCATTTTTAACATGTTATAACAGCAGGATCTAAAAATGTTTGTGGTTTAATAAAGAAATGATGTGGAATTTACAGTACACTTGCAGATATCTTGTTTTATTATGATGCTTTTAACTTGCACCTGCATCATAGTGGTAGCCTGTTAATGTCCTGACTGGTATGCATTCTACATTTAATATCCTGTGCTCTATTTTTGTCTGACATCCAGGAGTTCATGCAGTATGGTTCTATTCCAATGCAGAGCAGCCACATGAAGCAAAACTACGCAGCATACCTATCCAACAACTTTGCAACGGTAATAGCATCTAAGTCTCTTAGTGGTTGATCTTGGAAAATGTGACAATCTAGGGAGAGATGCTGGTTGTGTATCTGTTGCACGTTCCTGTTGGGAAGTATGGCACCTAATGGGGTGTCCATAAAAACAATTGCAGCCTCCAGTTAGGGTTAGGGTTTCTCTCACACTGAATTTGGGATAATAATAATAATTTGGGATAGAAACTCAGGCTTGGTGTGTGTGTTCTGCATCCCTGAAAACAATGTTTGATTGATTGATTTCAGTTTGAATTGGTTTTAATGTATATGTTTTTGTAGTTGTTGGCTAACAGAAACATTTTTATTACATCTTAGACACCGCAGACCCACAGTCCTTACAGAGATCATGAAATGCAGGGAAACCCTTTTATTACAGGACATCATTGAACTGGGCAAAAAAGACTGCCGTGATTGGTGTTTGAATATAGCTACATTGCTAGAATTCTTTTCATCCTTATTACAAAGCTCTTGTTGTGCCGTCTTCTTCCTTGGGTAGTGTGGGTGTGATTGCTGACCTCAGTGCAACAAATTGCATGCTGTCCACATAATCTCCTGATCGTACATGCCTTTATATTTTCTCATTTGGTATGTCATTCTTCTTGTCAACAGCCCAGTGCCCATTCCAACAAGCGGCGACATGAGTCTGACTCCTCTCCACAGCTCAGGAAAAAGACACGGTCAAGCCCTGATCGGACATCAGACAGAAGCTCAGATATGGACATTGAATCGGGTAACTGCTTTCCAGAGGCACTTTATCAAGCAGACGTATCAACATGTCGAAATTCTATCACAACTTACTAGAACACAAAATCTGATGAAGTATCTGCAGTCAGAAATGACAATTAATTAAGGATGATATGATAACCCACAATTACATGCTGTTTCTTTGTTGGTCATGCACTCATGTTGTAAAATTTTGGTTACTTCATCCCAGATCCAGGAACTCCTTATCATGGGGGCCCAAGCGACTTCAAGTTCCAGCCACCACTGCCTCCTGGCTCTCCTTGCTTCAGCTCACCGCCTCCTTTACCCCATGGCACACCTCCTGCTACTCCAACCCGCCCACCTCTCCCTAAAGGCACACCTCCAGCCACACCCACTAATGGCTCTCCAGCTCTGCGAGGACAGAACTATTTAGTGGTTGATGAGACCGTAGAGGGAGCAGAGGATGAACTGACTCTGGAGGAGCTAGAAGAGCAGCAGAGACTCATCTGGGCAGCGCTTGAAAATGCCACCAATAGTGACTGTGAGACACCCGCGACAGGAACCCCAGTGCCCAGTTCGCCAAGTGTGTCCACGCCTGTGCATGGTGACACAGAAACAGAAGAGGCTGAAGAAACAATGGACACAATACCTGCACAAACCTGCAGCAGCAGTGAAAATAAGAATGATTCTTCAGTTCAAGAGGTTTCTCCCCAGAGCCCAGGACCTATCAAAACAGAAGAAGAGAGCCCCCAAAGTCCTGGTCCAGTCAAATCCCAGGACGACAGCCCAGAGAGTCCCGCTCCGGTCAAATCCCAGGATGACAGCCCAGGGAGTCCCGCTCCAGTCAAATCTCAAGACGACAGCCCAGAGAGTCCAGCTCTAGTCAAATCCCAGGACGAGAGCCCAGAGAGTCCAGCCCCAGTCAAATCCAAGGACGAGAGCCCAGAGAGTCCAGCTCCAGTCAAATCCCAGGACGACAGCCCACAGAGTCCCGGTCCAGTCAAATCCCAGGATGACAGCCCAGAGAGTCCCGGTCCAGTCAAATCCCAGGATGACAGCCCAGAGAGTCCCGGTCCAGTCAAATCCCAAGATGACAGCCCAGAGAGTCCAGAGCCAGTCAAAGTCCAAATGGATAACCCGCAAAGTCCTGGTCCACTCAAACCTCAGGATGACAGCCCACAGAGCCCTGGTCCAATTAAATGTGAAGAGGACAACCCACAAAGCCCTGACCCAGATAACTCTGCTGGAGGGACAGAAGGTGGCGCATCCCCGAATCATGGCAGTAAAGTAACAGCTGTTCCACATCGGAGCAAATTTGCTGCAGGCATTGTGCCATTTGAAGATACACCGGAATATACAGAGGTTGCTGAAGCCACAGGAACATATCTTAGGATCAGAGACTTGCTAAAATGTTCACCACGAAGTTTAGCCAAGAAAAAGAATGTTCTTCCTTAAATTGAAACGCTAAGATAATTGGATATTTTTTTAAACGAAAAAATTATATTTTCATTTTCATGACCATCCTAAGTTGTTTTTTTTTAAAAGTCATTTATTATTTTGTATCATATTAAATGTCCATGCCTTGGGACATTGAGGGATTTTGACACATCAGTCTCAGATTTTTGTAATAGTAATGTTATGACGTGCTTTTTATTTCATTGTAAAAACTGTAAAAATGGTAAGTTTTTTCCCCCTGACGTGTTATTATGTTGAAATGGCTTCCTTTCATTTCTTTTTTTTTTTTTTTTTACTCTTGTCACATTTAAAATGTTCCAACATTAAGTAAACATGTTGTATTTGCTTCAATGCTTTTATTTCATCAGGCAGCAAGATTGTAGCCATTTTAATGACTTTGTTTCATTGACCAGGTCATTTTCTGATTTTTATGTGTTGCAAATGATACTGCAGAGAGTTTAAATGGAAAATACGTGAAAGCAAACTGTATTGTTTTATCGTAACTTTTTTTAGACCGTACAAAATTAGCATATAGTGCAGGAGAAGATTGTCTATCAATACATTTTAATTAACATGGTGGTCTGAATATTGTCCTCTGGTCAGAATAAAATGACAAAATGCTGCTATGATAAATTAAGTGAGTTTAATCTAATTAATTTAACATTTTACCAATGAAATTTTGACAGTAGCCAGAGCAAGATCTACTATGACTTGCAGGTGATTGATAAGTGTGTGCAAACCCAACAAGTGAGTCTCAGTGGTGGTGCCTGTGTGAAAGTCTTACGACCGTTAAGACAGGACATCAAGTTTGTGACATCTACAATTGTCTTTCCTGCTCCTTACTTTTCATCTGACATGAAATGTAAACATTTTTAATAGTGTTGGAGTACTTGGTGTGTGTAAAATAATTGATATGTGAAATGAGAACCACTTTCTTATTTATGGAATGGAAACTATGGTGATTAAGAGATTGGGACCATGGTGATATTTCAATCAAAAATTCTGGCTTTAATTACATAATTCTAATTTAAAACAAAGACACGAACAGAAAAACGCACATCCCGCCTTTAAAGTCAAGATTTCAGACTTTAAAGGCCAATTTGGATTTTAATTAATCTTTTCCTTAATCAGTGGTACCACATTTTTATAGGAAAAAAAAGCTTCCCTTGCCTCTGTTCGAGGGCTATGATGGCAAAGAAGGCACAGATTTGGCTCCAATCAGCAAAGAAGACGGAAGTTTACAAGTTTGGTTGAGCGAAGTATTTTCCGAAAAGCAACGGCCGCAAAGCGTGTGTTTAACCCCCAAGTGGCGTGATCAGAGAGGTGTGTACCCTCGCGCTCGTTTGGCTCCATCGGCGGTCAGGCGCACAGCCGTGGCGGGGATCCATCTCGAGCCGACACTTCGTCTTTGGTCGCTGTTGACGTTGGACGGTCGGCTCGCCGCCTCCCGCACGCTGGGGCTGATCCTGAGCCTGCTGGCGTCTCAACTCAGCACTCAGTCGTCGTCGTGGTCGTGGTTCTCCCCCCCCTCCACCACCACCACGTTCTCCCCTCCCTCCCTCCCTCCTCACACTAGCGGTGTATTCTTCTCCCCCCAGAAGAAGCGGGCAGTACGGACCCCATAGCAGGTGCGTAGCGGCGACGTTGTGTTTCCGCCGGTCTCGAGGACAGCGGAAATGTAGGTGAAAGTTGCTCAGGTGCGCGAGCTAGCTAGCTAGCTAACTAACGCAGCCCGACCCGCCGGTTCTCCCGTGTCGGCCGGGCCTCGCTGCTAGCGTCCCTTAGCCCCGCCACTAATCACGCCCGGTCTTATCGCCTAATCCCGGGGAGTTGACATTCACAGCCCCGGAGGGGGGGGAACCGCTTGGCAACACAGGGCTAGTCGTCTCTGCCGGATATCTGGCTGATCTGGGATCATTTCTTATTCGGACTTCAAACTTGTAGCAGCAAGTGTTGAAGCCACTGGAGCGTCCGCCGGCATTGCGGGGACTTTTTTTTTTTCCTCTCCTGACTTTGTTGGAATTTGCCGAGGAGGGAGAGAGGGAGACAGATAAGACAGAGAGACAGACAGAGAGACAGACAGGTTGGCCGGTGAGTGGGTTTATTTCCGTCGCCATGGAACGTGGAGCAGCATTGCGAAGGGAAGGGAGCTAAACGCGATGTGCTGCCAGATGTGCCACCTCATCGACGCATCTCGCCCCGGTTCTAGCATCTGGAAGAGGTGACCAGGCGGTGTCAGGGCCACTTCTTAGACCAGATCCAAGTGTTTTTTACTGCAGTGGACACACAGAGAGACGTGATGAGTGTGTATTACTAGCCTTGCGGTAAGAAGGTGTGACCCTTTTTTTTTGTCTCTTCTAGAGCAGCAAAGCAGTTCAGCTTGTTTTGCCTCAGCCTCACATTGTGAACACCTTGCTGCTTTACAATTATGAGTAATATCCCTTTAAACACACCGTTACTGCTCTGCTTTGTATCTCAGTTAAGTCTGGAAAAAGTATTCACAGGTGTTGGAACAGATTGCAAAGAGCAGATGAGGGATCTGCTTCAAGACAATGTGGTTTCACTTCCAAAAAAAGGGGGGATGGTGTTTTCATCAGACGCCGTGGGTGCCTCTCATGTTTGTGTAGATGTCCTGTTAGTGCATCTCTGCGCCTTCCTTTGCCACTGCCAGCGGGAGCCCACATAATCACACCGGCAGATGTTTCCTCAAAAAGGGAAGAAGCCGAGCTCTCCTCGGATCTCGTGTTGACAAAAGCCAGAGGGTAGAGGTGTGACTGCAACTGTGTGAGGACATGAAGGCATTTGTCATGTTGTTTATTAGTTCTGAGCTTTCTCTCAGCAAAAGTTAAGTACTGGACATTCTGAAGTTTGATGGCTGGACTTGCATGTGATGACATTCAAAGAAAACATGTTCACATGTGATTCCATGTTCTTGACGCCAGTGGGCTAATATTAGCCCTCTGAATGACAATGTGAAAGGGAACCCAGCTAGCTTATGTAATAAGTGACACCTCACTAACAGTTAATAAATACTTGCCAGGCTGAAATGGAGGGAGCATTTCTCATGTTGACAACACAGTTGAAGCCATTATATCCATTTTTGAATGTCAGGATTGGTTTTGCGCTATCTTGGTGAAGACTTTCTTTATGTAATTTTAATTTTGTATTGTTTCCGTGTGCATTTTTAGTAAAGAAGACATGTGAAATCATTGTGCGTTCGCACAGCTTGTATTTATTCCTAGCATGCAATTCTGTTTGAGCAGATAAATATACAGTGGTCAACATACGTCGAAGTTGATTATTGTTATTCTGTTGTTTGAGAACAAGGCAGTTCTGTTTTGCAGGCAGCCATCTATGTGTTTGTTTACATCACAAACCAGAAGTGCACTCACAGATTGCAGGCCTCAGAAAAAGCCCATGTATTATTTTCTGAGAAAATTAATTAAAAACCTTGGATATGCCCCAAAATATAATGGGCTCTTTCTTGGCCCGTGCTCCACCCAGGGGCATGGGCCAAGTTTTTGTTGCAGTGCTGCTGACAGACAGGCAAACAGCAAACAAACTCAACCAAAACAAAACCAACAAAAGCAGGAGAAAAACAACAGTGGTAGAATTCGGGGTGAGCTGAGCACTACTCTCAAGTGTAGTTAAGTGTCAATACAGCAAGAGCAGTAATTTTCTTACACTTGTGCGAAACATTGGCATTTGGCTCTTCTCGCTGGAGATTAGAGTTAGAATCAGTGGCAAAAGATTAACATTTCTGCAGTGGGAATTTCTCCAGACAAAGTGGATCATTTGCAGTTGAGTGAATCAGCTCACCGCACAGAGCCGAAACATCCTCTGCTAATGCTCACGAGACAGTCAGAGGAAAGATCTAATAATGCTGGCTAACTTTATTCCTGAAACAATGTGAGAAATAACGAAGAAGGATCTTATAATATCATAAGCCACGAGACTAAATGTTGATTAAAACAGTTCAAGACAAATTCTACGGAGCAAAAAGTTGCTCTATTAAAGATGAAGCTAGTAGGCCGTTGTGTGACATCACCCCCCATGCTCTTGTGAAGCATCATAATGCTTTCTTGCTCTGGCCTTCCCTTGACCTGAGGGCACCCATCAGTATCTGAAAGGCACAGCGGGTGAAAACTGGAACACCGCATTCAAACTAGGTCGCTGCTCGGCCGATGACCACCCTTCAGTCTCTCTGCTGGAAAAAATGATTTTTGAGAGTCTGTGAGAGAGAGCATAGTTTCTTGTTTGTACGTTGAGCCCACAGACCTTTCTTGGAATGAGAGCTATGTTTGTGTGACACTGTTAAACAAGTTCTATATTAGATTTCTGCAAAGTCAAGAGTCTCGGCTTACTTCAAACTGACTTACAACAGTCTGACTTCATGAGAGGCAACCAATAGGCAAACCGAAGTCGTATCATAAGTTTGAATGGTGTAATCGGCTTTGCCTGAGGTAAAAGTTAAGCATTTAATTAAGCGACACTTGGAACATTCAACAAACTGTGCCTCGGGAAGTTCTAAGTATTCAACATTGATTGCGGCGATGGCTGGTCATAATAACACCATTGTACACCACTGCACAATCCCTTTCATTTGCGGTGGTGACTTGGTGTCTGTCAGTCGTAGCAGGTTAACAGAGGCTTTTTTTAAGCTTGGAAAGTATTCTTTTACAAGTTGCTGAAGTAAACTTAAAAAACAGCTTAAACAAATCATTGATCAAAACTCATTCAAGTATTAGAGTCCTTATTTTCTCTTGTTCAATAATACCGAAACCCCACAGACTTTTTTTCATCTCCACATAGAAGTTATTTTGAGCAGTAGCAGGTAAACACATTAATTACAACCTTCTTGTGAGTAGTAACGAGCTGAATTTACTTTGCGTTTCATCCCAAAGAACAACTATAGAAGCATTCGCACATTTCAGAGTTTGATAGAATATCTCTCTGAACATTCAAACTGGTGACTCAATATTTACCAGGTATTTTACTAGTTGTAATATGAATAGATATTTTGAAATAAATGTAGGGATGGACATTTGTTCTAATAGGGAGAGGGTGTTTAAACTGTACATTCGTTCAATCTTTGAGTGTGGGTTTGTGTGAGGAGGTAATCTGACAAAGAGGATAATCTGCTGCTGCTTGTGGTCGTGTTTCTACAGTAATCCTGTTTTAGAAAAGGCTGCCAACCAGACTTGCAGGATTTTTTATCAGTCAGAATCAAATATTGAGAGTCCGGGGTGGGCTCTGGTCAAGGTCACCGATGATGAGCTGTTGGAAGTTCACGACAGCATTAGCGTAGCCTGCATATCGTCTGGCCCCCAGCAGGTATTTTTAGACCTCTGAAATGGTCTTTGCCGGAGAGCTTGTTGTCATAACAGAAACAAAATGCCTCCATTGACACAGCAGCACCCAAAACACTCACTGAGCATGCCCGGGAGACAAGTTTGTACTTCCTATTTACTATAATGACTACGTTTTTGCTAATAGATTTCCCTCAGAAGAATAAACCACAATTAATTGAATGTTTTTCTCTTTTTGTTTTCTCCCTCCAGGGTCTCTTTTTGTGAGCACCACCTTTTTTCTCCCTACTCCCCTTTCCTGGTTTTGTTTTAGTTTTTTTGATTTTTGGTTGGTTTTATCTCTTTACTTTATTTGATTTTGGTGAGAGGCGAGAAACTTCGCTGTCAAAGAGCCGCATCCCGTTGTTTTCATGGTCTGGAGTCAGCCGGCACCCACTGACGGACATAAGCCTTGTGGGTCACGTAGATCACAGGAGGAAACATGAGCACAGCCAAGCCCAGTGGGATCAAAGGGCCCAGCAAGATAGGCAGGCCGCCTGGGACGGGAGCACCCAAGACTGCCACCAGCACAGGTAAGAGCACCTGGCACTGACTTTTTGGATTCTGCATGGTAAAACGGCCCAGTGTTATTAAATTTAGTTATCATATGGGCTGAATGGAATTTTAACTGTTAAGAGACATGAAACCTCTTTGTTTGCATCCTGTTTTGTTCTTAAACTAGAAAAGACAAAAGAAGGCCTATGTAATGGATGGTTAACACGAACAAACCTATTTTCAATGACTCAGCTTTTTTATATCTCAAGCACTGAGGCTTTTACACTGACAATTTTGTTTTAGTTTCTTAGAATAGTGACCTCTGAATTGACTCATGCATTACCTTTATATCA
The DNA here is from genome assembly GCA_903171835.1 of Mullus surmuletus. Classification (NCBI taxonomy): domain Eukaryota; kingdom Metazoa; phylum Chordata; class Actinopteri; order Syngnathiformes; family Mullidae; genus Mullus; species Mullus surmuletus. The sequence goes on along the minus strand of CAESWR010000057.1, from coordinate 394,557 downwards.
GAGCCCAATAAACATAATAATACATTGTTGTTATCTCTGGAGCAATCTCTAAAAGAAAAAAATTGAACTCCAACAAATTTTGGGTCTCGATCCGGACATTTTGTTTGTATTTTGTTTAGTATTTGTTTCTCTGGAAATATTGCATGGACAGAGGGCTAATGAGTGCCCCATTAGTTATGTTTATTATTTTTCCATCATCCCTCAACTATGCCCACATAATTATGAGAGATTTTGCCAGTATCTGATCTGAGAGGCCATTAAAATGAGTGTCCAGAAAAAAGTCACTTTATGGAAAAAGAAAATGTATCACATAATAGATAATGTATCACTGGACAATTTTTCCCTAAACCTTTTTGTGGTTTTAATCAGGAGGTAAAGCTGCTGCGTCTGACAAATCAGCTACGACTGGCGATGATGCCCTCAATGCCGGGGACAGCTTCCAGGTCGGAGAGCGAGTATGGGTGAATGGGAATAAGCCAGGCTATATCCAGTTTTTGGGAGAGACACAGTTCGCCCCAGGACAGTGGGCTGGGATTGTCCTCGATGAGCCAATTGGGAAAAATGATGGTTCTGTCGCCGGCGTCCGCTACTTCCAATGCGAAGCCCTGCGGGGGATATTTACCCGCCCGTCCAAGTTGTCCAGCACAGAGGGCGAATCCAATGGAACACAGACGGCACCGCCGTCCCGTGCTGCATCTCCTACTCCCTCTGTGGGCAGCGTGGCCTCCCATACGCCCGCCACAAAATCAGCGCTACCCTCGACAGCAGCAGCCAAGAAGGCCTCATCGGCTACACCAGCTACACCAGCTACACCAGCTACCCCAGCTACCCCAGCTACCCCAGCAACACCAGCTACACCAGCAACACCAGCCTCCAATCTCACACGCACAAACAGCGAATCCGTCTCCAACCTCTCAGAGACTGGATCAGTCAAGAAAGGGGAAAGAGAACTAAAGATGGGCGACCGTGTATTGGTAAGGTTTCATACAATATAATATTCCTTGGAGGTTTCAACAAACTGGCAGAAAAACTTAAAATTGACATACGGCACAAATTTGAAGTCACCAGACTTGTCCTTCTGGTTCCTTTAATCACCATTCATGTGCAGTTATGTTGATCCTTGTCTGTCTTGACGAGCACCTCCCTTTCTGCTGTCAAATTCCTCTTTTTTCCCCTTTCCTTAGCTGTATGAACTCATAATGTAAAGAGGAAGTATCTCTCATGCTCACTGGGCTGCAGAGGAAATGTGCTCACTGCAACTATATTTGATGCTGACAACCTTGCAGCTGTGCATTTCAATTATTGAAAATATTTTCACACATTGACCGTTTGTCCTGGCTTTGCTTGACACTGCTTGCATGTTTGTTTCTGTTGCTTTGATGGAATTATCTCACTCAGGATTTATACCACAGAAAAGCTGATTACTCTATAGGCCTCTCTTATCTTTTGAGGGGATTACATTTTAATGTGTGGTGGGACTTTTTTTCTCACAGGTCGGTGGAACAAAAGCAGGAGTGGTGCGTTTTCTTGGAGAAACGGATTTTGCAAAAGGCGAGTGGTGTGGCGTGGAACTGGATGAGCCCTTAGGAAAGAATGATGGGGCGGTGGCAGGCACAAGGTACAATCTGATCTGTAGATAAGTTGCTTGACTTGTCAACCTCAAGGAAGAATTCCACGAGCATAACCGTATTTCAATTGTGTATCCCCAGATATTTTCAGTGCCAGCCCAAATATGGCTTGTTTGCTCCTGTGCACAAGGTCACCCGCATTGGCTTCCCCTCAACTACGCCAGCCAAAGCAAAAACAACCGTTCGTAAAGTTGTGGCCACACCATCTGGGCTGAAGCGAAGCCCAAGTGCCTCCTCCATCAGTACCATGAGCTCTGTGGCCTCCTCTGTCAGCGCCAAGCCAAGCCGCACAGGCCTGGTGAGTCTCTACCACAATTAGACATAATACAAACATCACATATGCATAATCACATTTACTCAGCTGTGGCTAACGACAACGCTCAGTGTGACTCCTGATTAACCGTGAATCCCTCCCATTTCCCCCGTAGCTAACAGAGACATCATCGCGGTATAATCGTAAGATTTCCGGCACCACAGCCCTGCAGGAAGCGCTAAAGGAGAAGCAGCAACATATTGAGCAGCTCATGGCTGAGAGGGACATGGAGAGAGCTGAGGTTGCAAAAGCCACTAGCCACGCTGGAGAAATGGAGCAAGAAATTACCCTGCTAAGGGACGACCAGGAGCAGGTCAGCTCACCTGTCGATCGATCAGCATCAACCTACACAAATGGCATACTGCTCATTAAATGCTTTTAGATTAAGATAATAAAAAAGTTATTGATGTTGTGCTTTTTATAATATCCTCTCAATTCAAGTACAATTTCATCAGTCGGAACCTACATCCATGTTGATGTTCACATACATATTTACTCTTCCACTGACATTTTTGCTGAAGATGGAGACCAAGATGGATCAGTTACGTGCCTTGGTAGAAGCTGCAGACAAGGACAAAGTAGAGCTGCTGAATCAACTCGAGGAAGAGCGCAGGTAAGGATTGTCTAGAGGAAGGACATGGTCAAGTGGTCACTTAACATACATAAAAGAGCTGTTCCTACGATGGCTTCCTCTTATTGTTGAGTTAACACAATAAAACCTTTTTCCGTTAAAATAGGAAGGTGGAGGACCTTCAGTTCCGTGTAGAAGAAGCATGCATCACCAAAGGAGACCTGGAGGTAAAAACAGAGCTTTATCAAATGACACAAATCACACTGCAAATAAATTTTGTTTAATATTGTTAATGTTATGTTCATTGCAACACTCTAGAAATGACAGGTGCTCCAAACTCCCCTCCCTGATTCAATTGTCTAGCAGTTGATCTTTGGAATAAGTGTGGATGAGATTTCATTCTGGCTTTGTCCTGAATTAATCTGTAAATTGATGATAACAAGATAGTTTTAAAATGTTTTCCCCCTCGGAGTAATTTTGAATTAATTTGACAAAGCAGGCTCTGATTACGCATTGTTGGTTTCTCACATGAGTCATTTTCTATTCCCAAGCTTGTCTTGCAGAGTCAGTGGAATCATATGTTTTATATCTGATCAAAGGATTTGTTATTCATTCCACAGTGCTACACAGGCGACCACCTTGATTATCCCGAAGGCTTCCGATCTCAAAATAGATCTTTTAAAATGCGGGGTTCAGGTTTAGAATACTTTATTTTTTCAAAAGATGTGTATACTAACTGTTTACTTACCCACGACTGTTGATCTCTCTAAAAGCCTGCATGTAGCTTGAAACACAGCAACGCTCGAAACGGGCCAAAACTCAGAAAGGCTTTGTTGACTTCAAGCTGTTAAAAGTGTACTAATGTTGTGATATAACCCTCAGTGCCTCCCTGTTCAGTGATGTGACGTTATCGCTTCTTCTTCCCTCTTGTCCTCGTCTTTCATGTCGGTCCAGTGCTCAGCATGGAACCACTGGAGATGCTCCCTTGTCATTCCACTTTCCAGTCACATACCTGAATTTAGTCTGCCCACCGGAACGCAAAGGGCACACCACTGATCTTAAGAATCCCAATGTAATAATGTACAAGATGAATATGCTTTGAAATACAGTAGGGACTCGAGTATCACAGACATAAAATCAGATCCCACTTGCCTTGTTATTCATCAAAGCTTGTTTTTGGCCTCACCTCAAAAAACGAAACTCAAAAACACTGATTGTGACACAGTTTCATTCAAATGTCCAATAACATAGTATGACATTTTACACCAAACAGGTCACACCATAGTTCATTATAACTCTAACCAGCAGATCTACTACCTAAACAACTGATGCAGAAATTCAGATTAAATGAAGCTTTTAACATGTTGCCCTCTGTAAGATTAGAAACCAAAAATGGTGCCAGGGAAATAATAATATAAAACCACAGCCATCTGATTGATATCAAAGATGGTGAGACAAATAGGGACCTCTTTCTTTGCTCAGCCCACTATGCTTTGGTATTTCTGGCTGGTATTTAGTCAAACTGGTTGCACATCTGGCACACGGTGGTCTGATAAGTGGTGGTTTCTTATACTGTATTTGCATTACACAGTGTGGACAGTGGCCTTGGTAACAAAGAGAGAAAGCAGTGTTGGTATTGATAATGCTCCATGTGAGACAATTTCACAGTAAATAAAATGATTGGGTTAAGATAAGATATGTTAAATATAATCAACAAAATAATGATTATACCTTGCTTGTGGGTCCACATGAGGTATGATGTCAAAAATCAGCACTTCTTTCTCTCCATGATGTGGTGAAGTCATTTCTACTTGATTCACTGGCTGATATACTGGTGTGACACAATATCAGATTTTTTTGTGCATTATAACAATGGTATGCTTTGCTCACCAGGTGTCAGTTTTGCATGGTTACTTCTAAACTGCCTCCATCCACATACTCATTCTGCATATCTGTAATCCTACATGTCCCCCATCTTTTCTGTTGCTGCTTGTCTCGTATCTCCCACCATCCTTCTGTCAGAATTCCCCGTGTGCAGCTGTTGATGGCACAACCTGAAAGTTCTGCATGGGGGAGGGGTGTCCTCCCATTTCCACTCACTAGCCAAACACCCTGTACTCCCTCTCCAAACCACCACTCTCAATGTTCACATGAACACACACATACACACACGCATAACCACAAACCATCACTATCTTTGTTCACACCCCTCCCTCTGCTCTGATGTCCCTTTCCTCTCTGTCTGTGTTGGGCTGGCATGTGATGGTGGCACTGGTGTGTTCTTTTCCTCTCCCCTTGTTTACTAACAGACGCAGACCAGACTGGAACATGCCCACATTAAGGAGCTTGAACAGAGCCTGCTCTTTGAAAAGACCAAAGCAGAGAAACTCCAAAGGGAGTTAGAAGACACTAGGGTAATGAATTCCGCTCTGCACTTTGCTGCATTCATGGATACTGCGCCAAA
>CAESWR010000057.1:312710-324603 GCA_903171835.1 Mullus surmuletus | reverse complement strand
GGCTTTGATGACGACAACCACTTCCATGTCTGTGGCTCGCCCCCCCCCGCCCCCTCCCTCCTTTCTGTCGGTGCCATCCTTCCATTTTGTTCTCCCCATCTTTGCCATCCATCAAAAAGCTTGTCTGTGAAAGGTCGTCTTTGGACCCCCTGTGGCTCTTCGTCTTTCTTCTATTTTTTGTTGTTGTTTTTTTTTGTTGCTCATTTTTGTCTCCCTTGTTTTTATTCGATTCTCTTGTGCCCCGTGGCGCAGCCACAGTGGGCACAACATACACATGCACTCCATCGTGCACGGCCCGCACACATACATATCCTTGAAATGACATACGCACACACGCATAAACTCCATTGTAGCAAAGCCAAGTCACTGGCTGGCAGGGGAAGTCAAATGCTCTGTTATTCCATCCCAGCAAATACAATCACTGGAGATGCAGAGCCAACCAGAGAGCCCCAAGGGGTGCTGAGGCTTTCTCAGAAATGCAGACAATCTCACAAGCTAACTGCTCTGTTGTTTCTCTGCTTCCATTACAGGCTATTTTTCTTTTGGGCCTCTATAACACAAAGACTCTGTATATATAGACAGCAAATCTGTGCATGCGTGCTTGCTTTTTTGTTGGATAACGCAAGCCGGTGATGATGGACAAGCACAATAACTCAATAACAACATGTGGCCTCACTGAGTGAAATCACTGCATGATGAATGGCTGTGGTTTTGCTGCGTTGAGACGATACAATGGATGCCTTGTTTCTGTAATCACCAGAGCCTGACAGCTACACTGCACTGTGTCTTCTGCATTGTGATGTGTGCATGGAGGGAGGAGACTACATTTATATATATAGTATATATAGATATACTCAGTGTAAGGATATTTTTGTTTTATGCTGAAGCTATGAGCCCACTTTTACTGTTGTAATGCCAGTCTTTCATATGTTGATGTTAAAAATTGATAACTGGAAGAAGTCCCCAAAAGCCACCAAAAACACTGTAGCATATATAAGCTGATTAGTTACAGACATCTAAATGGCACATTACTCAAAATTTCGGTCACCAGACAGTCAATGCAGGTATGATTTGATGAAAAAAATCTACCAAAAATCTCTGTTTTCTTATTCCACATTCACCACCTCTGCATCTAGCAGCCTGCCCCCTGTGGTGGATGTGGAGTTACATACAGCAGAGATGTTGATGGACCCTCTCCTCAAGGCTTGTGTGCACTGAAATAACCCATTAATCATGTTAGCATAGTGGTGGTGAGTGAGTAGGGTGCGGTAAGACAGAGGGAGGCCAGGGCTGAGAGCGACTCAGTCTGTCAGCCACGGCCTTGCATAATGAAGGCTAATGGATTGGGGAGCATGGACGTACCTGTCCAGTCCACTCACATTAAAGTGCATAGAGATCTGCAAGGCTGTTCTCTTGTACCGTGTGTATGTGCGTGTGTGTGGTGAACCATGTAGGTGAGATTTTTGAAATCGCACCCATTTTCGCTGCATTGTATTTGCATTGTTATTAGATGCCTGTGTGTGTGTGTGTGTGTGTGTGTTCTCCAGGCTGTGAGCCCTGTGCAGGGTGGTGATGAGCAGTCACGGCAGCAGCAGCAGGGGAAGTGGACAGCATGCTGACACTCCTCCCCCTCGTCATGCGCCCGGGCCCAAGCTGCAGGTGCAGCGCTCCCTTTCTCGTGACACCATCACCATCCACTTCTCTGCTCTGGGGAAGGAGGAAGACGATGAGGAGGAGGAGCTCTACGGATCCGCCGGAGTTGAGTCCGGGCCGGACGGTGCAGGGGGTGTAGAGGCTGTAGCGGTGGACAGTCAGACTGTGGCAACGGGCCAGGAGGCCAAAGAGGAGCTTTTCCTGTTTGAATCTGCTCGCGGGGAATCCACCTCAGGGGCCGCTCTGCTTCCTGTCTCCTCAAGCGACCTGTCTGTGCTGCCCCCAGACCCACAGACACCTTCTCCAGCCATGGCCATCATCCCTGCCTGCACCACTCTTCCCCTAAGCTCCACCCCTCCAACCAGCTCCTCTTGGCCTTTGGACCGTCCGCCGACCAACCCGCCAAGCACGAGCTCCACCTCTTCGTCCCCTTGCAAGTCCACAGCTCTGTCGTCCTCCAAGCCTTTCCTCAGCCTGGTCAGGTCCTTGTCCAACGATGTGGAGTCTCGCGAAACCATCCCGCCGCCCACCACCGTTGCCCCAACTCATGCACGTCACAGACACTTAATGAAATCCTTTGTGAAGTCTCTGTCTACTGACTCGTCAAAGGCCGAGCACCAGGATGGGTCTCAACATCCCCACCTCCATCATCCCCCTCATCAGCAGCAGCAAACCCAGCCATCCCAGCGCCACCCGCCTCGTAACATGCAGCTCTTCAAGCAGTTCTCGCAGCCCCGCCTGTCCTCCACCCCCATAATCGCCAGCCATGTTGGCGGGGACTCCAAAACGGCCCCCTCCTCTCCCATCATGTCCCCGGACGGTCGGTCCTTCTTCAAAGTTCAGGAGGTGGAGGCGAAAATAGAAGACACCAAGCGGCGGCTGTCGGAGGTGATGTCGGACCCCCTGCAGCTTTTCAGTAAGATCATGGGGGACGAATCCGGCACGGGAGCTGCCGGAAGCGCCACTCACCGCGCCAGGCTTCTCTCCTCCAGCGCATCAGAGCTCAGCAGCGGGACGGCGGTGAACGGACATGCGGAGGGCAACAGCAACTACAGCATCAAAGAGGAGGAGGGCGCAGAGGGGGAAGAGGACGAGGAGACCCCGACTGGCAAGGGCCCAGACTCTGTCTTTTTCTCCTTCCCTTCACTGTCACCAGCTCCAAGTCTCACCCAGGGTTCCTCGTCCACTCTCCCCAAGTCGCCCTCCCTCACTCTGGGTCGCTGCTCCATGTCAGCCCTGGTCGCTCGGCAGGAGGACGAGGACTTTTGCGAACTCTACAGTGAGGACTTTGACGTGTGCACCGACACAGAGACCCCGGATGGGGATCACCCCGGGTCCCGGCAGCCCCACACTGGTAGCACCGGGTTGTGCAGTGAACTCGACACGGAGGAGGACGAGAAAGCAGAGGAGGAGGTGCAGACGGTGCCCGTAACCGGCCTCATCTTCCTCACACAGTTGGTGTATTGGTATTTGGTCCTGCCATTGCCCCCGTACGTATCTGCGGTGGTGCACGGGGTCATCGCCGGGTTTATGCTGGCCATCCTGGTCCTTTGGCTGTCTGCTCCTCGGCGCTCCGCCATGTGGACGAGGAGAAGGAAACGAGGGATGGACCCCTGGAATGTGGCCCAGCTAGACATCAAAGAACCAGGCATATTCAAGGTAGGGATAATTTGGTGTTGCTGTGTGACACCTCCAACTCGGTGGGGAGCTTTTTATCAGTCATATCCTAGATATGCACTCTGCACAGGAAACTTAGATTTGAATGCAACCCTGCAAGAAGGGTCAAGATCACCTACATTCATTTCAGCTTTACCAGTTTGGCACATGTAGTTGACAACACCGGATGAATATGAAATACGGGCTTTTGGAAAGATCCTGGAATCTGAAGACGCTGGGGTTATTTATAATGAAGAATTATTTCAAACGTCGTAGAAAGGATCATTGATATCCTAGAGGCTTAGTTTTGTATCTTATCTTCCCTCTACACCCTCTAAGATTCTTGTACATTGGCCAAGCAGTGAAATGTCCTATGCTGTGTAATGCTCTAATTGAATTGCCTTTGCCCACAGAAAATCCTTTGGAACTGATATGACTGATAGCTCAGTTGAGAATTAATCTTCACACAGCCTCATGGGTACTAGAGGTAGCATCGTGAGGTCCTGTTGCACTTTTGTTTTTCTCCAGTGCCCACTACATTTTGCCCCCACTGTGTTCTTGGTTAACCTCATCGAGTGCTGCAGGAATTGCAGAAATGTTTATCAGTTGGAGGGCGTTATGTAAGAGTGCACTCTTTAATGTGTTCCTTAGTGGATACTGAGCTGCTGAACTGGAGAACCTCATGGCTGGAGGGCACAGCTGTTCCAGAAAGGGGAGCACTGCAGTCATGCAGAACATTATAGATGCATATCAACGATAGTCTTTAATGCAGGATATCAACAGTTAATACAAAAAAGAGGATTTTTTTTTAGGGTCAGCAGGAGGTCAACAGTTAATGCGATTTATTTTCCTTGCAGTTTGAAGTTGTTTTCAGGTGCAGTGACGCAATCACCCAGTTTTTAGAAGAGTAGAGGCTTACAATAATTAAAGATAAATCTCAAATGAGGGTTAAAATGCCTCTGACACCAAAAAAGTTTATTTTCATATATGTTTGAGGGGTCTTCTGTCATGTCTTTTTTGACTCGCTATTCTGTATGGGGAATAAACATACAACATGAAAATTTGGTTGAATTTTAGAACATTAAGAGTCAACCACAGTATAACAAGAAGCTTCTCACCCTGTAATAGTAAAATAAGGCTTTTATTTCATTCAACCCCAAACTGTTGTTTCAGGGCTGGATGAATGAGATCCACAGCTATGACCCGGAGATGTATCATGCCACGCTTACCCATTCCGTTTACGTCCGGCTGGAGGGCACCGTGCTGCGCCTATCCAAGCCCAACCGCAACATCTCCCGCCGTGCAGCGCACAACGAGCCCAAGCCTGATGTGACCTACATCAGCCAGAAGATCTACGACCTGACCGACAGCAAGGTGTGGTGGCACCACCTAAAAACAAAAAGCGTAGAATTTTGCCACGTATTTATCTGTTCATGACCTTGTGCGCGAGGCAGAGACAAAGATAAGGGTGAAGCGAGTGTGAGTGTGTCTGCTGGCTGGATGTAATCTTAACACATGATGACATCAAGCACACGTCCCCTCATGTTTGCTTCGCCCGGGTATATGCATGTTAATAGGTCATGTTCAGTGACAAAGCGACTCATTTCCAGAGTCACATACAGTGTGTCAACTTGGACTGAATATCACTGGTCACTGACCCTGTACACAGATGTGTGGCCTGTGCATCAGTGGGGTTTCGCATGTCTGAAGGCAGGACAGTGAGATGACCATCTCTCATCCAACTTCCTTTGGCACCGAATAGCTCACTAGCTGGCCAATTAATGTCTTTTGTGTGACTGTCTACTATGCCTTGAATGTTACTTGCATTTGTAGAAGCTGGATTCTATAAAAATAACATTCCAAGCCTCTACTAGCTATTGTGGCGATATAAAATTGATGTCAGACACAGCTGCTCATTCTAAAGATGTCAACCATTCTATACTGAGGATAGTTCTGTTGGTAAGATGAGTTTCAATTATTTAATTCATTTTCATCCCTCAGGTCTACCTGATGCCCCAGAGTCTGGCAAGGAAGAGAGTTTGGAACAAGAAATACCCCATTTGCATTGACCTGGCCAAGCAGGAGGACTTCATGTCCAAGGCGCAGGGAGAGAGACCGGAGGGTGCGGAGGACAAACCGCCGATGGTGGGTGAGAAGCCGGAGCGAACGGAGAAGGTCGAGAAAGCTGAAGGAGCAGTTGAGGAGCCCAAGAGACCGGCTTCAGGGGGAGGGGATCTGACAATCTACCTGTTTGGGAGGACAGGACGCGAAAAGGAGGAGTGGTTCCGGAGATTGCTGCTGGCATCCCGAATAAAGGCGGACGGCAGAGTTGGCAGCCTGTCTGGCATCTGCAAGGCTGGTCGGTTTAACACGCTTATGCAAACACGCGTGTGTGCATTTCACTTCTACATTCACTCTTTTTCGCTCTCGCAACAGACACCTAGTCTCCCGCATTCAGGAAAGCTATTCTCTTGAGTAGGTTACTGCAGTGCCATCAGATCTGTGCATAAGCTCCAGCTTAGGGACTCCCAATCCCCTCAACTGAGCGAACAGATGAGTGTGAATGGGTCAGCAGGATTACATGCACAGAGAAGCAGCATATTATAGTATTGGTCTCGACAGTGGGATATAAGCCTGCAAGGATATGGCATGATTTAAAGGCAAACACTGGCACTGTGTGGGTCCAGAGATAGAGCCGAGCGGAGGCAGAACAGGATTAACGGAGAGATGACTTAAATTATAGGGCTTTTTTGTGGATGTACATAGCAATTATGTTAGAAATGAGCTCTAATAGAGTCACAGAGAGGATGCAGTCTGACATACTGTGTAAAGCACGTTGATTCACAGTGCGGCAGTATTTGTGAGAAACAAATGCAGGGTTTCATGCATTGTGTATGAGTAAAATAATGCACTGATTGGAATCACAGATGATGCACACGTTAATGTCCCCTTGCTCGCCGCATCTTCTATTTTTCCCCTCCGCTCTCAGCGTTCCAGCCCTCCCACAGCCGCAGCAACAGCAACCAATCTGGCGGAGGCCTGGAGGCTGACAGCAGGAGCAGCAGCAGGGGGAGCTTGGACGAGCTGTGTCACCCTCAGTCCCGCCACAGAGAGACATCCTCCGCGCTCTCCGGCGGGTCCACCACAGGCATGAGGCAGAAGATGCTGTTGGACTATAATGTCTACATGGCCAAGTACGTCAACCCCCAGCCACCGCCGGGGAGCCCAACTGCTACTGACAGCCCTGAGCACAGCCCCGAGAGCAGCCCCAAAGCTACCAAAAAGGTAGGAAGACGAGGTACACTTCAAACAGCGAAAGGGAACACATAACAAGCTGCCAAACTTGGCATCAGCCCTGAAGGCTCATACCCATATGGGTTCCAAAAAGCTCACTCTATCTCATATATTGACATTGCATTGATTTGATGGAAATTCCACTCCTATGAAGCACCAGGTCAATGAAAGGAGACCCTGCATTGCTGCTTAAGGGTGCACTGTTGAATTTGTGGTGTCTAGGGAGGGTGGAGAACGAGTCGTAAGAAAGTCAAGGAAAGAAAAGAAAAATTCCATGAATGCAGATTTTGGCAGTAAAATATTTACAATGGTTCAAAATGGACATCAAGCTGGCATGTCTGTTGTTATGAAGAAATTGTCTTGCCCAAACTGTTGTCCAACACACATAAGGCTGGAATCGGTTTTCCTTCAACAGAAATGTATTTGCATTAAAAAAAAAAATCCCCTCCACTCCACAGGTTTACATTATTATACATGACATCAAAGTTGTGTCAGCAGTATAAAACATGCTGCCCCATTTGCTTGTCATGAACAGCTACCTGTGTGTGTGTGTGTGTGTTGTTCAGATACGCAGGCTTTCAGAGGACGCTGCAGAGCCGGAGGCCTGGGTCAACGCTTTCCTGGGTCGAATATTCTGGGACTTCCTGGGCGAGAAGTACTGGGCCAACGTGGTCTCCAAAAAAATCCAAATGAAGCTGAGTAAAATCAGGGTGGGTAGCGGCGGTACAAGCTGGTGCGATCATTCATGGTAAACAAACATGGTTACGACATATTCGGTCCCCCCAGCGACAAGTGTGTGTCATCTGTGTTTCAGCTGCCATATGTCATGAATGAGCTCACTTTGACAGAGCTGGACATGGGCTTTTCCATACCGAAGATCCTCCATGCCTCCAAACCCTCCGTGGACCACCAAGGTAGGCAGAGAGCGTCCTCTTATACCAGTTCATCCCCCAATCTCTTCATTCGTAGCCAAACTATTTCCACCAATATTCCTGGCTTTGTTCTGCTCGTCTCTGGACTCAGACATTTCCCCTGCAACCTATCCTTTTCTCGCCCATCTTTTTCTCCTCGCTCTATTAAGCCACTGTAATTAAACCACGCGTCTTGGCTTCCAATCCTCCATTACTGAGACCCTGATTCACCCTGTCTGCCGCCTGCCCCGAGCCCCAGCAAAGGGAGCGGGGCTCAGGGCATGGGCAGCAAAACACGGCAGAGATGTGAGGCGTGTTAGTTATTACCGAGGTGACTGGTTTGAAGTGTAGGAAAAGACTGAGAGAAGAGGCAGAAATTATATGAAGAAGATGTTGTGAAAATTGAACCCTTTTTTCTCCATATTTTCTATGGATTTAATGCCCACGCTGTCATACTTTTAATGCTCCGCACTAATTCTGAATAATGCTCTTGTTTTGTACGGGGATGGCTCAGTCCTCAATAGAACATCGACAGGGCAATGCCTTTTGCTATTCAGTGGTAGGAGCCAGTCATGAGTCATCCTCCTGCCAGCCATATTTCCTTGGCTGAGTCTGCAATGCTTATTAATGTGCTCTGCCTGAACCTCTACGCCCACACAAACACACTCACAAAGCATCACCAGTTGATCCCAGCACATAATTAGTCCTGGGGGGAATGGCGTCTCCAGCAGGAGCTGTGCTGCAAACCAGCAGCGACTGAAGAGCATTATAGTAACGCATTGTTTGTGAAGTATTCTACGCGGTTTTATTCTGAACATGTGATGTCTTTGCCTGCCTATAAATATTTTACCTAGTATTTTGCACTGAAGATGTTCACTGAAACTGCTCCTGTTACACAAGAAAATTGTATGCAAGAATCTGGGTCCCCCCGACAAACACCACGTTTGATGATTTTACACATTCTGACGACAATAAATTGACTATGTGTCACTGATATTAAAAAAAAGGAATAAAATGAGCAATCTTTAATGCACTGTTCCTTTCCATATCATACATAGATTGATTTTTTTTAAATCTCGACACCAGCTTTTATTATCTTTACTGGTGGCTCTCTGTGATAACTTTTAAAAAATTGATTATTGGATGAGGATGGCACATTAGTAGAAAGATACTCATGAAGGTTTTCCAAGTAAGAGCACTGAGCTACAAGAGCGTTAAGGGAATTTCCTTATTATGACAACATGAAGGGTATATGTTCCTTGTGTCGTATTAAATTGTGGTGATGTACACCATGTTCCGTCTCAAGAGGAATACAAACAGAGGGCGTGGGGGGGGGGGTTGTTCCTTGAGTTGTAGAGGTTAAGACTTGCCAAACACACCTTTTGAAGTCCAAGTCTAACAGGAAGCAGTCACCGTTTAGTGTTTGTTAATAGGGATGGGTCCTCCACCTGGTGGCATGGCAAGGGGCTTCAGAGTTAACACCCACCCAGAATAATGTTTTGTGGGGGTGTAAAGCGGTGATATTGCAATGCTGCTGTGTGTCTGTGCAGGTCTGTGGTTCGACTTGGAGGTCTCCTACACGGGCTCCTTCCTCATGACACTCGAGACAAAGATGAACCTGGCCCGTCTGGGGAAGGAGGGCGAGGGTCTTGGGGAGCACGGGAAGGAGTGGTGAGGCTTTCAATTACATGAAGCTGTTGCTGCTTTTGTTTTCGCTTTGTTTAAAACATTTACGGAACAGAATTGGATTTTTTTCAACATCTTAATGATAGCAAGAGTGACCCTCTATTTACTCTGTTTGTCTTACATTACACTCTCAGCAGCTCGGCCAAAATGAGATGTTTCAGGGATTAGTCTTTTTTTCCCCCTCAATAAACAGTACTGAGCTAGATGTTAATTGGATAGATTCGTATTTGGAGCCATGTTCTGTGTTTTCACCATTCCTCCCCCTTTTTTTCTGTTGGCTCTTCCTCCTTTCTCTTTATATACTAATCCCCTCTCTGGACGCTTACCACTGTGGATTTGCCCAATGAATGGTGAGTTTGAGAATAGAGGCTGAGAGGTCACCAAAGCAAATGGTTCTGGATTATAGTTTCAGAGGAGATTTATGTCCTTGATTAATACTATTATATAAATGCCAATTAGATTTGATAGCTAATGAGTCTGTGCAAAAGCAGCAGAGTTTGACATGGTGCGCGGGTGATTGTTTTGGGGGCAGGTCCAGGCCACGGACTTACTGTCTGGCAGACAGTGATGAAGAGTCTTCTAGCGCTGGCTCATCAGATGAGGAGGATCCACCAGAACTCCTCAGCGACAAAGCCATTCAGCCTGGAGGCGAGGGGTGAGCAAATGTCCCTTTATAACTACATCAGCACATTAACACTCATGTTGGATGCAGAATGCTCTCCCCTCTTAGTTTGCTCAACCCCCTGCCAACTTGCCCCCCACCCCACCCCAACACCCCCTTCCTTTACTACCCTCCTCTGCTCACATAGCTATGTGGGAGGCCACAGGCCCAGCAAGATCATGCGTTTTGTGGACAAGATCGCCAAGTCAAAGTACTTTCAGAAGGCCACAGAGACTGAGTTCATTAAGAAGAAGATGGAGGAGGTCTCTAATACGCCGCTGCTGCTCACCGTTGAAGTGCAAGAGTGCCGCGGGACACTGGCTGTCAACATCCCTCCTCCCCCAACAGACAGGATATGGTACGTTTACTTCCAGGGAGGAGAGCATCGAAACCAGTAAAATGTAGTCCAGGCTTGGGAATCTAATGCTGCTGGGCTCCCTCTGCTGGGCAAAAAGTAGTAGTGTAATACACTTCTAAAGTAAATATCCCTTAGTTTTGTTCATTAAGGATATGGATTATTGAAAGATTTATTACAATGTGCCCTAATAGCTAAAGTCAATATGAATGTTTTTCATCATTTTGCACAATTACAACAACTACCTTCTATCTGTCATGGTCAGGTATGGCTTCCGGAGTCCTCCTCACCTGGAGTTGAAAGCCCGGCCCAAACTTGGCGAGCGGGAGGTCACTCTGGTTCATGTGACAGACTGGATTGAGAAGAAACTTGACCAGGAGTTCCAGGTATCCCCTGACATGAAATGTGCTTGTATTTTGACATAATTACAGCTTTCACCGCATTACATTTACCGCATTTTATAGCTTAGGAACTTTTGAGTGAGGTTGAAAGTGTGTTGAGTAAGAACACAGAGACTGCCTCCTCAGATGTTTCCGAGTGAAAATCCAGGTAATAAAAGAGGACTTTGGGATTTAATTATGACTGTCCCCCACCCCCCAACATGCACTTCAAAGCGATGCCCCCGTGGCTTTCCCACCCCTCATATACAGCCAAAGTAATGATACGCCTGCTGCTAGATGACTGCCCTGAGGCACACCTGCCAATTACTGCACCAAAGTATCCCTGTAAGGTCTGCTACAGATCTACATTTATCCCTGCCTGACTTCTGTGGGGGTTATTATTATGTACCAACCCCCTCAACCCAGCCTTTGCCTTCAGTAAAATACAGTGCACGCTGTTGTCGGCTGTGAGTGTGTACCGCTCAGTTGCATCCTAATTGGCTCTTAAACACAACAGAACTGGGTTGCATGCAAATTTGGTTATGTGTCGTATCAATCGTGGTTACAATGCAAATCTTTGTAACGTTGTATGCTTTTGCTACAAAACCGAGTTTTTGTGACTCCTGGAGCGAGACACTCTAAATCAAAATGGCTTCTGAGCAGGAACAAGTCTCTTCCTTTTTTTAAGGCTGAAATAAAAATGATTCTGCTTGCTGCTCTGCTTGCTCTTCACAAATGTTCTCGTCCTCCCACAGAAAATATTTGTGATGCCAAACATGGATGACGTGTGGCTGCCCATAATGCACTCCGCCATGGACACACGTTCAAATGCCAACTTGGTTACTGTGACAAACGATGCCTTGCAGGACCCGGCGCCAGAGGAGTCTGAGGTCTCTTCCATGTGAAGACTGCTGTTGTTGACAGCATACACGGATGGACAGTTATCATCATGGCAATATGACAAGTCCCCCACCAACACCCCCACCACCATTCGGACAAACCATAGGTGCAGCAATGGGCTGAGCCACCTGATATTTCTATTGATATTCTAATCCCAATTTTTGCACCTGTTTGTGGCCATTTATGATGCGTATTCCCCAAACTGGAAGGGAGTTTGCCATCACTTGTGAACACAGCAAAGCACGAGGATGCGACAGAACTGGGACTAACTGACTGCTGTCCAATAATCGCACTGGTTTATTTGTGACATCAAATATTCGGGTCCATTCTGTGATTGAACTCAATATGTGGGGCACATTGGAACTGTTCAACATATGGTGGCGGGTTGGTAAAATAG
>CAESWR010000057.1:286171-310551 GCA_903171835.1 Mullus surmuletus | reverse complement strand
CGGCCTGGCCATGCTGATCCAACGTGCGCCTCATCAGCGCTTTCTCAAAACGCAGAAAAATAAAATAAAAATAAAATAAATAAATAATCACGTATAGAAATATGTTTTAACAGGCTCGCCGGCGACATTATCGCGCTGAAAAATCTCACAAATTTCCGGTGCAGCTTTAAGGCGTGAAAGACGCATGCTTCTCATGTGGTGTGTGCAGCAGAAAAGTGCTTCCCCCTCCTCCCCCGGATGTGCTTTATCTGACATCCGGTGCGCGCGAGCCCGCCCCCTGATTGGCTCCCGGCGTGCATCTACCCCCGAAGTCCAGCCCCCGCGCTCCTCACTTCAGGAAGGAGAGCGTCCCACTCGCCGCCGCCGTCGCCGGCCGGAATGACTCCAAACGCCGCTGAAACATCGCCCTCGACTCGCTTCTGAGAGCGATGGAGACGCGGATGTAGCCGTCCGGGACCAGCTGTCTTAAAAAAAAAAACCCCCGGTTCGAGAGCAGGAAGCCATGGGCCGGACGGTCGGCAGCCGGGCCCTGGTGTGGAGCGTGCTGGCGCTGCTGTGCTGCGCTGGTCCGCCACAAAAGGTGAGAGGGCTAAGCTAGCAGCAAGTTCCCCCCGCTGCTTCCCCATCGACCCGGGACTTCAACCCGCGTCGAACCCGCCTTTAAGGCGGACTCATGGAGCGTCGGTGGCCCGAACTCGAGTGTTGAGCCCAGCTGTGTGTGGACGCGGCGTGTTTTCCCTGCCATGACAGGAGGAAGCTAACGCTAGCTAGCCAGTTAGCTACACGGCTAAAAGTACTTTTCTCTCCTCTTTCACGTGTTGTTGCTTCATATTACACGATTATTATGATGAAAATCAGACAGCAAGACTCTTTTTATTCCGTGTTTCTGTGTGATGGGCACAGCATGGGAAGCTGTTTGTGCTTTTACTGGCTGCCATGTAACGCACATGTCTGCAGAAAGAAGTGGTCGGGGCTCGATGGGATGCAAAAGTGATGAAAATGCAGATGCACAGTCGGTGTAATAAATGGTGTGAATCCTAGATACGGTTTCGTCATCACATCGATGAATCATAACGCCACAACTGAGCATTGATGCAGCAGATGAGTGGGGCTGCAGCCGAACGCTGAGACAAGCTGTTAATTGATAGATAAACGTTGAACATGGCAAACACAGACTGAGTGACTGCAGGCCTCCATGTAAGAAGATGTTCAAGAGTGCTCATCCATTGTTGTTGCCTTGATTGAATCATGCACAGCCCACACCAGCCTGATGCACAGTCAATACACAACCCATCTGTGTGCTTCTCTATCTGCACAATACACAGTGGTGCTACTTCAATGCAATGTGTTGGGACCTACCCAGCAGCCTTTGCAAAGCCAAAACAAATGTGTGATTTTAATTGTTTGCTTAGTGTGTAAAATGATTCGTCTGTTGAATGTTTCTGACAAAAACGTTGTCTTTATGACACTACAGTTTCTGCAAAAAGTCACGAGTTGCTGTTTGATCAACAAGCGGAGCAGTCGATGCAGTTTTCACGTCACCCCTTGTTCTGTTACTGATTTCAATGATCGGGGGGGGAAAGTAACCCCCAGCCCCCCACCCCCATGTTGTTAACTGCGGAGTGTTTCAGCGCATGCTCGATCCTTTCGAATGAGATAACAATTAGCTCACGAGCCAGTTACCAACTTAAACTAAGAGGCAGATTAAAGGAGCCATATAATCCCCTATCATAGCTCAGGCTCCCCCTCTCAATTTGAGAGTCTGCCGGCGTGGCAAGAACAACACATGGGTGGTCAGCTGTAGATTGCGTGTGATAGTGATCCAAATGTAAGGGCCACTTTAAAAACGGCTTATCTGATTTACATTTTGAAATTAAGCATTTAATTACCTTTCTTTTATTCCGTTGACTCTTTACGCCTCCACTCTGACATCATGACCTAAAATCAGACTGAACAAATGCAGAGTGGCTCTGTTTTTTTACTAAACTAATGTGATCTATTGCTATCTAATCACAACAGTAGATTGGCTGTGCTTTGACCATGTGTACGAGGACCAACACGTGACATCCTTTCCACTGAAAAAACACCATGCGGGGAGTAGATGATAAGGAACCAGACTGCTGTTTGCTAAAATGTCTATCCATTGATTGCTTCTATAGTTCAAATTTTGCAGCTTTATGCTTCCATTGCCCTATTGGCTATTGGCTGCTGTTACTGTGAAGAGGGGTCAGAGGTCTCTAGGCCGGTGTCATCTTGTCACAAAGGAATGCATGCCTTGTGCAGCATCCATATTTACTTCATTATTGTGTTAATGGTGATGTATTGGACATTTTTTCACATAAAGTAAACATTTGATAGGAGTAGGCTTTTGATACTCTTAGCTCTGAACTTTTGCCCTTACATCCTCTGCTGAAGCATATCAGTATATTTCTTTTGCTGCTACCACCCAAATCATGTAAGTTCATCTGGTTTCTTGCAGTTACAAAACTGTAAGAACAGTGTAGCGGTTTTATTTTTTTTATTGTATCAGACTCTGCCACAAGTCAGGTCAATGCACCCAAAGAGAAAAAATGTTTACTGTAGTAAGAGACAAAATGCTGTTGTTTGACTGATTAGTTTTTTTCTCCCCACATAAATGGGCTTTAATCTTACTGGTTTAAGCCTATTTTCTGGACCTCCATCTTCTCCTTATATGTGTAAGTCCAAACTCAACTGCTCTGGTTTAGCTTTTCATTCCTCAAACTGTTGGTAGGTGATGTAATATTGCATTATCTTGTTGACAACAGTTCACTATCTGACAGAGGGGTTGTAATATGCGATCCCTGTGAAGTGTGTATGTGAAGTCAGAGGGAAAGCTGCCAGTTACAGCCTGTTCCCGGTCTAGCTTGGTTTGCCATGCAACAGGTTGTGAAGAGCATAGTTCCACTCTGTTCTGCTGTCGGTATTATGAGTATTGTTGTTTGGACACGCTGATGATGATGCTTGATTGATGCCTGGCCTTGTTGCAGGAGGAATAGTGAAGACCTCGGGACTTGCAAAGGCTGCGGTTTCGCCCAGTTCTGTGGTATTATGTAACTGTCTTATGCAAGAACTAAACAGTATTATGTTATACACGAGGAAGACAAATGAACGGGAGTACCCAAAATGCTTGAGTCTGACAATCAGACGGTGAGAGCCAGACAGTCGGTCCAAATCGGCGAGGCGACAGATGTTTGGAAAGTTATTTGCTTAGGAAACCAAGAGCCCCGATAGTGGCCACAGGGGGCCCAAAAACATTAGTTATGATTCTCTGAATGCGGTCGTGTGACGCTCATGTGTTTGCAGCCCAGTGAGAACACTTGCAGGTGCACAGTATTGACACACATGCTCATATAGGATGTGAGATAACAGGAGGGGATCTTTAAGCAAATGTGAAAGGGCCCGATTTCTTTCTGCTGACGTTATGAAACATTGAGGAGACAACATCCTGAAACATTCTGGGGTTTTTTCGAATGTTTAACTTTTTGTTGTAGCAGTGCAGTGTTTCCCCTTTTGAAAATACTATCTGAAAAGCAAGCAAAATCTTTTCTTGGGTACATTTCACCCATGACAACGGTAATTTTGCGGCATTCTTTCTTCCCCCAGGAAAAACAAGCTGAGTGAGACAAAGAATGTCCTCGTTTTGGCGAAGGTGGTTGCCGTTGCTCTCAATACTACGTGCTCACGCCTGGTCTGGTGGTTTGTTTGTGTCTGTTTTAAGAGCACTTCAGCACCTCCCATCAAATGAGTTTAATCTGTTCCGTAATTACAGATTGGTAATCTGCATTATATGGTGGGGCTTGTTGCACTGCCCCCCGGGATGAATTCAGGGGGATTAGCCAGAGATGTTGAATCAATATTGGTGTGGTTCAGCAGGAGATTGAGGATTGTCTCAGCTGCGTATTTTTTCCTGTGGTGAAGATGCCAGATTTAAAGGTACTTGGATTGTCATTTAATGTAACAAGTGTTCACATCTGTCGCTGACCCACTGGGTGTCTTCTGTACTTTTATGGCAAAATCCCAATGAAGTCCATAGCTTGTTATCAAGAGCAGAATTTTCTGAATTCCTCAGTGGGTGAATGGAACACACGTTGCCCGCAGTGTTGTTAATTTGGGCATATAAGACACGTCATGTGGCGCACTGGTCTATGGTTGTGGGTTGACTTGATTCCACTCTGTCACTTGCATTTTTATTTGGCTTTCCTTCTTCATTTTTAGAGTTTTTGTCTTGATATATTTGTGATGACTCTGGAAGCTGTCCAAGTGGCGCCATGTCCTCCACAGTTCAGGAGTAAATTGTTCTGAGAACGCAGCTGCCAAATGGTCACAATGCTGTCAGTCGAAGCCTGCCTTTCTGGTTGGTCGTGTGAGTGTAGTGCTGGAGTTTGGAATATTAACACGTGCCCGGCCGCATGTTCCTACTGTTTACCTTGTACCACGTTGCAACCGTCAGCTCAGCTCATCCAGCACTCTCCTGCTATCTCGCCCGATTTGTCCTGGTGTTGGTCTTTGGCCTTCATGTAACATCTGGATGTGATGCATGTTCACTCGTTTGGTGATACAGCGAAAAGTGTCCGTTAACACTTGTACAGCAGCTTAGCAGTGTCGACCTACTGCTTTCCTGTAAACTGCCAATGCTGCCAAAGACGATTGTAAATCAAGTGCCTCTAGATTTTTCAGTTAGTCATCAATTGAAATTTCTACCCACTGTCTAATTATACTGATTCATGCATGGAAACGCTGCAACTGTCAGTGATCTGTGGCTGAAGTCATTACATACAGTGTCAATGCAGAAGCACGCATTTTTATCTGGCGTTATGATTTAATTCGAGTTGTTCATGCTTCCACATGTTAGTCCCCTAATACCTGTTTAATATGTCACATGTTGCTAATGAATTCATTTCTCTGCAGGGGTTTTGTGGCGCCAGTACGGTTTCCCTTCCTGAGAGCCTGCTCTTTGTCTCTACTTTGGACGGGAACCTGCATGCTGTTAGCAAGAAATCCGGCTCAATCAAATGGACTTTGAAAGAAGGTAAGCAGAGAGGGCCATGGTGAAATGAAACTCACACCGTTTTTTTTCCCCTTTGTTGGTCAGTCTCGAGGCACAGTTCCTTATTCAGGTTACATTTGTGAGGAGAAAAAAAGGGTAGTGCTTTTTTGTGCACTGCCACTGGGAAAACAGTGTTGTTCTCTCTGCACCACAATAGCTGCTTTTGGCTTTTGTGTATTGATGTCATGGTGGGATTTTTGGAATTTACCAAAGTGGGATGCCACATGGGTCTTTATACTGTTCGGACTTCCCCCATGCCAACTTAATTACAAATCTGAGATTTCCCTTTCAGGTGATCATTAAAAGTCTTATCTGATAAATGACCCAGATTTCTGTGTTCAAGGCCCTCCACTCTGGCTGGCCCAGTCCAGATGTGAACAAAGTGGTGGTTGCATACCCTAAGAGATTTGAAAGTAGAATAAACCTTAAATCACTCAGTTTTCCTACTATTAAGATTTCATTACACCAATAATTTTTTAGATGGTCATGCATATCATTAACCTCTTAAAAGTGGCTGACCGGTTTTCCTATGACACACTTTGCAGGAACACTAATACCCAGTGTAAATGTTGTGATTAGGTCGCACATCATTAAATCCTGTGTGATGTTCTGTTGGGCAAGGAAACGGTGTAATTATTAACCAAGAGAGGGGCAAATATAGCCTGTAATCAAGGTCAGAGTGAGTAAGGGTAAGCAACTTTGCTGCAGTGTCACCTGCACACAGCATGTACAGTGATTACTATGCTAATGTAAGCACCACACGTGTTAGAGCTGCGCTAGATAAGATAGACTGAGTTGTTATTGGAATGGAGCAGTGCTTGGTATATATATATTTTTTCCGTTTTTTTTATATAGTCCGTATGGAATGACTATTTTTGATTTTCTCCTATTTTTTCTTCTTCAGTGCAAAAGAACAGAATACTCAAAAATGAAAAAATGTTGGCAAACTGATGGGCCATTTGCTGGATGCTCACTTGACATTAATAATCATAAGGCGGAGGCTGCTTCCTTTGCGTCATCTGTTTTCGTGGACAGGCTGTTGAATATAAATTTGACCAGTGCTGTGCTCGTTCCACACCAGCTGCTATTTTGAAGGCGGGCAACCGTAAAACCAAATGATGAGGTGAAGGCAGAAATCTTCCTCAGTAAAAAGATGGCGTGTGCGTGTGTCCTCTACATCACATCTTTGAGAAACATTCGTGACTTAGAGAAGAGAGGTTAGAACTATTGTTTTAGAAGTACTATCAGCAATTACATTTGCCAATAAAGCCCTTTGTTCATCACCAAGGCTATTAATTGAACCCCTGCAGCTAATCCTGCACCTCCTGCTTATTATTGTTGACCCCAAGGAGATCTGCTGCATCTGGGCCACACCCTGTAAATTCACACTGTAGGGAGTTGTGGAGGTGTGTGTGTTTGTCTTGTAGCAACAGAGATTTTGGCTCAACATTTAAGGAAACATTCTAGTGTTTCAACTGGTTTGGTTTGAACTTGTCTTTAGTATGATATTGTAATTGTGAAAAAAAGAAAAACAATAGGTGCAAGAAATTAGTAGAAGAACTAAATCAAAAAACATAACCTGGTAGATTATAGCATTGTACTTGGACAATTAATATATAAAAGTGTACTCTTTTTTTCATTGTAGACTCTGTGTGTGAGGTATACTGCCTTTTCTCAGCAATAAGTCAAAAAGCACCTCTTACAGGACTCGATCATAAACAAGCTCGTTAAATCGATGTCTCTGCGCAAATATGGGCACACTGTTTGCCTTTCATATTTGTCACAGGGGAATCCGCTTTCGCTTGGACTTTGTGTTCCGTGTGGTTGAATGTCACAGGTGTTCATGTCATGCTCTTGCTCAAAAACCACCAACGACGTTTTCTGTCATCGCTCTTCATTCTTGACCTCTTTTCTGTCCTCACAGATCCAGTTCTTCAGGTCCCTACACATGTGGCTGAGTACGTATCTGCACTTCACACGTGCACAAATTCATCCATTGCGTTGCTCATGCCTGTAGCACAAGACTTAATGCATTGTAGACTTTCCCTTACTAGTCACACAAATTGACGATGTGTCTTCCTCTCTGTGTCCCTCCAGGCCTGCCTTTTTGCCCGACCCCAATGATGGTAGTCTATATTCTTTGGGGGGAAAGAACAACGAAGGCCTCACAGTAAGGGGAAATAACTTAATCGCCAAAAATGATCTCCTTTCTTTTGTAAGAAACTGCCATTTTAGTTCCCTGTTCTGCAGAAAAGAATTTCTATTACCACATGTGTGAATATAAGCGCCTCATTCTGCAGTTACAACTCATTGTGGTGCATGCAAGATGTTCTGCAAATTTTATCGTGGCACTGCAGGATGTTGCGGTTGTCTAATATTTATTCATTGTGTCCCAACAGAAATTGCCGTTCACTATTCCTGAGCTGGTCCAAGCCTCTCCCTGCCGCAGTTCCGATGGAATACTTTACATGGGTAAGGCTAATTAAGCAGCATTTGGGAAAAGGTACAGTGATCGATGCAGTCTCTTCTGTGTGTTGACTGCTTTGACATTTGATGACAAGGATAAAGTGAATCCATAAGCAAAAGGCAGCCTTGTCTCCACGTGTCTCCTCGCCTTACTCAACAGGTGTTATGAATATATTAGAGGGCTTTTCTATGCAGCTCAGTCAGCGATTGTAGCCCGTGCCTGTTTGAATTTACAACTGTTAACAGACAATGTAAATGTCATAATAATTCCGCCAATGTAAATAACCAGAGTGACTGACTGTCATTGTTAAAGGGAAGTGTGCGACATTTGCGTCCCCTTTGTCACTATCAGTTTTTGCTCTCTTTGTCATTAAGCTGAGGTATAAGTATAAGGCAAAATTGGGACTGACGATGTTAATGTGTCTGTTAAATATTTGCCAGGTGGATTTGTAGGGGTGCCCTCTCCATATTTTCTTATTTCGGGTTTGCACATTCCACTATAATAATTGATAATTACTGTACTGTTGCCACTCTTTGCATTGGCGAATTAGGTGGTACATCGAAGCCATCCGTTAATAAGATAACAATAGAATGCCAACACCCTCCATTGTAAAGATGGTGTTGGCCTGTGTTATTGTGCTTTCCCATTCCTACACTTCACGTTGCACCAGTTAGACCGTTTTCTAAATAGCCTGGTGAGACTTTTGTTTGATCCAAATCACATATAGTCCAATATTAGTTGATTGATTCATAGAAGGAAATTGGAAAAAGGTAGAAACCCAAAGATGAAAAAAGCTCAGATTTGCAATGCATAAAAACAGGTTTTATGTATGAACAAGATAATTGAACTGAAGCTGTGCTTTGCTGAGGCGAATATAAAAGTAATGTCGGCAGAGGTTAACACTTTTTTCTGTGTTTGTGTAGGCAAAAAACAGGACTTGTGGTATGTGGTCGACCTGCTAACTGGTGAGAAACAGCAGACGCTGACTTCCTCCTTTGCCGAGATGCTGTGTCCTTCTTCGTCTCTGCTCTACCTGGGACGCACAGGTAAAAACAACTCCCGTCCCAAACTCTATATTCCCACTCGCGGCCAGCAGTAACTTAGTCTGCTTATCACGTATTTTAATCAAATGGCCTGGAATGGATACTCCAATGGTCTCTGCCCCTCCAGCCTATTCCCTGCAGTGCTTAAGATTTAAGATCACCTGGTCATCGAACAGCAGAAAACTCTCGTTTCACGTATCTATTCTATAAGTCTTCTTTTGAACACAGAGAAATTCAACGCTTCTCTGCATTTCCACCCTGAAATGGAGACGACCCATTTCATTTTTCAAAGACTGGCTATTGTATAGATTACATAAACCCATGTGAATACACTTACCACTCCCTTTCAGAATATACCATCACGATGTACGACACCAAAAGCAGAGAGTTGCGCTGGAATGCCACTTACTCTGACTACGCATCCACCCTCCCTGACGACGACACCAAATACAGTGAGACCCCCGGGGACACGCTGACTCTGTTGCAACTTGAGCATCCAACTAGTCAAAGCTAATTGCCCCTCCACTCCCTCCCCACAGAGATGGCTCACTTTGTCTCCAATGGCGATGGCCTGGTGGTGACTGTGGACAGCGAATCTGGCGACTTGCAGTGGATGCAGAACTACAACTCCCCAGTGGTGGCCATGTATATCTGGCAGCGCGAGGGCCTCCGCAAAGTTCCCCACACGAATGTGGCCGTCGAAACCCTGCGTTACCTCACCTTCATGTCTGGAGAGGTTGGCCGCATCACCCAGTGGAAGTACCCATTTCCCAAGGAGATGAAACCCAAGAATAAGTTAATGTAAGCAGATTTAAATTGCCTTTATTAACTATGATTGTCACTGTACTTGTACTTGACATTTAGATTCTACCCAAGATGCTTTACTTAAACTTTGGTTTTGCCACATGAAATGTCTGGAATGGCTAACAACATTTTGTGTCTTTTGTGCCTAATTGCACATGCTTAAATTACTGATGTGTAGGTTAAGAATAAAATCCAGTTGAATTTTTATTTATATGTACCGCTTATTGTGTTTGAGTGCTGACAGATCTGGTTTTACCCATGTATTCACACCTTCCTTTTTCTTTTTTTTTTAAGATTACACCTTCTCTCCGTGTAACTTTCTGTGGTTCTACTTGGAATGACACCTTTTTTTAGAAATGAAATCTGAGAAGTCTTGAATTTAGATCTACAATGGCAAATATACTTGCATTTGAGTTCTGAAATTGTACCTTTATTTATTAGTGGTTATGATAGATGATTTGAACAATGCATTTCCACAGTTGTGTGATTGTGTTGGTCTTCTCTTTTAGGGCCACTCTGTATGTGGGTAAATACTCCACCAGTTTATATGCCTCTCCCTCCCTGGTGCATGATGGAGTCACTGTCGTGGTGAGTGACGGTTGTCTGTATCTAGGCACAATCTTAACCTGTTAACATGTGTTGTTGTTTTTATGAATAAAATCAGATTTCAGGTCTATAGATCTGTATTTCTATCTCTCAGCGAGAATTTTGACCATTTATTTGTGTTTTTGCGCAGCCTCGTGGCAGCACCTTCCCTATGCTGGAGGGTCCTGACAGCCAGGAGACTGATGGGGACAAAGAATGTGTCATCACCCCGAGTACCAGTGTCAAGTTCAACGCGGCGCTCCGGGAGCGAAACCGCATCAACTTCATGAGGAACTACCTGCTCCTAATAGGTACTACATCACTGAAGATGGTTTATGTGATATCTGAGAGGTCAGACCCCTAGAAAGATACTAACATTAGGTGTTGGGAGAAGGCATTTTCAGGGACTGCATTAAAATGCTTTGGCCGCCCTCTGCTGGATGATGAAGTGAATTGCAACTATTTTTTTTAAATGGCACTCAAGTTATTCCTTAAATCAGATAACTGCGATGAGTAGCTGACATGACTTTGATGGAAGATGAATGTGCTCATTTGCTGTTTCAGGTCATCATGAGACGCCCCCCGACGCTCACACCAAGATCCTGGAGAAGTTCCCAGACAGTTTTCCCCGCAACCACGGCAATGTCATCCCACCAACCACTGACAAAAAAGTAGAGGAGGTGAGTGTCCCTGTGCGACCATGGGATGGGAGTTACCATACTCCCCGTGTCCTCACTTCCCCCCTTTTCCGTTGCAGAAGGTGAACGACAGCGGCATGGATGATGGCCCCCCTTCTCCTGTATCTAAAACATCAATCCAAGAGCCAGGGCTCAGCGGACGCACCATGAGGCCTGAAGCATCTGTGGACTCCATGTTGAAAGACATGGCGACCATCATCTTTTCCACTTTCCTTCTGGCTGGCTGGGTGGCCTTTGTCATTACGTACCCAAAGGCAAGTTCATTAGCACCACCAAGTGGACTGTTGATGAAGATGAGCGTTTTAAGTGGAAATGATGGTTGCTTGCATTACTGTTTTTAAACTTTTTCCAGACTCTTAAACAAAAAACTTGATTGTTCCTCAATGTCAGACTGCTGGTAAATGATCCAAAACCTTGCAATCAAACCATACTGTTATTTTAATATTCATAATGCTCTTCATTACTACAGAGTGTACACAAGCAGCAGCAGCTGCAGCACCAGGAGTTCCAGAGGCAGATGGAGGAGAGGTTGGAGCTGCTGCAGAGACAACAGCCCTTCCCTACTGCAGACGTGGGCCTGGGCTTGGCCCCAGACGGAGACTACCTGGAGGTGGCACACACTCGCTCTGAATTCTCCGATCACAGCAGCCCAAACGTTACCCCCCGTGCCTCAAACCACTCCAACCAGTCAGTTTCTGAGCTGGGCAGTTCCGCCAATGAGCATGAAGATGCAGGTAAAATAGGATGAAGTCAGATTTCATGCACATTTGTGCTTGTCCCCTCCAATATTAATTTATTGTTTTCTTTTATTTGCTTCATTAGAAGAAGATTCCACCATTGTCAGAGTGGGCAACATAACTTTCCATCCTAAACAGGTCCTGGGTCACGGTGCTGAAGGCACCATTGTGTACAAGTGAGTCGGTAGCTTGTTGCAAATTATCTTATTCAGATGCTGAAGGAATGTCTCTCCATTACAATGTTGTATTTCCACTTTTCCTCCACAAGGGGGCAGTTTGACAACCGTGCTGTGGCTGTGAAGAGGATTCTCCCTGAATGCTTCAGCTTTGCAGACCGAGAAGTTCAGCTTCTAAGGGAGTCAGATGAGCACCCAAATGTAATCCGGTACTTCTGCACGGAGAGAGACCGCCAGTTCCAGTACATTGCCATCGAGCTGTGTGCGGCCTCACTTCAGGAGGTACTGAACTGCTTTGAAAGCCTTCAAGCTTTAAGTTCTTACCTGAGAATGTAGACATTATATCTCTTTTTTTCATGATTTGTAGTATCTTAGTCTTGTTATTGTACTTGCAATGATACCAAGGAATGGGTGAATGGTCTGTTATAGGCATCAGACGACACTGAATTCTGTTTTCTGTCTTCTTGTCTCTTTAGTACGTGGAGAGGAAAGATTTTGATCGTCATGGACTGGAACCAGTTGCATTGCTCCAGCAGACAATGTCAGGACTGGCTCATCTGCATTCTCTCAACATTGGTATCAATGTTTCTTTGACACACCCTTCATTATGGTGTTTGTTCTGTATTCTCAGAGTACAGAACAAACAGAGCCAACTCCCTGTTTGGCCTTCACCTCACTTTTTTTTCCCCCTGCCACCAGTCCACAGAGATCTGAAACCTCATAACATCCTGGTGTCCATGCCAAACGCCCACGGTCGGGTCCGGGCCATGATCTCTGACTTTGGCCTGTGTAAAAAGTTGGCGGTGGGCCGTCACAGCTTCAGCAGGAGGTCAGGGGTGCCAGGAACAGAGGGCTGGATCGCCCCTGAGGTTCTCAGTGAGGACTGCAAAGACAACCCAGTAAGTTGGATTGTAGCAGCAGCTGTCAGAATTTCCCTAAGAACCACAAACTGATATGTAACTGGCAATCTCATAAAACCTAATAAAAGTTAGTTTAGAACAAAGAACGTTTTTCAACAGAGTGCCTGTTGAAACAGCTGCTGTCTGATACGACCTTGATCCTGACCATCCTCTATTCTTTGTCACTTGTAGACCTGCGCTGTTGATATCTTCTCTGCTGGTTGCGTGTTCTACTACGTGGTGTCCCAGGGTAGCCATCCTTACGGTAAATCTCTGCAGAGGCAAGCAAACATCTTGTTGGGCACATACAGCCTGGACCATCTGCAAACTGACAAACATGGTGAGGACTACATCTCTCGTTATGTTTTCTCAGAGTTGGTGTAGGTAGAGAGGGCTCTGTGTTGGTATTATTTGTGCAGATGTGGAAGTTAATGTGGAATGGTATTTAGTTCACCTTCATATGTTCCACTGTATTTTTGAGCACCTCATGACCAAAATGTTTGTGTTTGGCTCCACCAGGGGACATTGTAGCCAGAGATCTAATAGAACGAATGCTGAGCATAGAGCCTCACAAGAGGCCCTCAGCTGAGTGCGTCCTCAAACACCCATTCTTCTGGAGCCTGGAGAAGGAGCTGCAGTTCTTTCAGGTTGGTCACTCTTGCGAAAACATACGCATACTGCACTGTGCTTTTTCATACTGACACAAACACCCCAAAGCTGCATTGATCCCTATTGCTTGTGTATTACTTGTATAGAAATATTACAGTCCAATAGACCCACTCCTTACGCTGTATGCTGTGTGTTATACATTTTTAATGTGATATGATACGTTACACTGCATTAAAGCCTCTAGATGAGTGCATGATGCAGTGTTTTGGCTGCGTACATTTACCCTCCAATAACTTCACCACAATAGGTGGCTCTTATATGTCTCACACAATAAGGCTGTGGGTTCAATATTCAATATGACTGTTCTGTGGTTACTTGCAGGATGTCAGCGACAGAATAGAGAAGGAACCGCTGGACGGGCCAATCGTGAGACAGCTGGAGAGAGGGGGGAGGGCTGTTGTCAAGGGTGACTGGAGAGAGCACATCACAGTGCCACTGCAGACAGGTAACAGACTGGCTGAAAAGAACACAATATGTAATTTAAAATCCCCTGAATTTTTTGCTAAAGAGTCAACTCGTGTAGTCTCATCCAAATTTTTGATAATGTGTCTACTCGTACTTTTATTTTCATGACCCAAATCTTAACTTGAGGGAAGTTATTTGCATTGCAAACCCGATTTGCATAGTTGCTATGTGTGCATTTCCTGTATCCTGCCACGCAGAACCATATCATGCATGTGTTTAGCAAGCCTGAGCATTTGCAATGTGGAGTTTTTTTTCCCTTTTAACATCAATATTGTGTATCATAATCATTTCATTAGAAAAGGAAAAGGAAAAAAAAAACTTTTGGAATAAATAACAAGTTAAATTGCACGTACACCGGTTTATGGATAGAAAGAAAAGATTCATTCTTTGCATTGTGTTGCAGATTTGAGGAAGTTCCGCTCCTACAAGGGTGGGTCTGCCAGAGATCTCCTACGTGCAATGAGAAACAAGGTAAGGATGCATTATCAAAGTTAAGTGGAAGTTACTGCTACACCAGACTTACAATTAACTCCCTCAACAGAAACACCATTACCGAGAGTTGCCTGCTGAGGTCCAGGAGACTTTGGGCTCCATACCCGATGACTTTGTCTCCTATTTCACATCCCGTTTCCCCCACCTGCTGATGCACACATACCTTGCTATGCGGACCTGTGCGCCCGAGAGGCCATTCCTGCCTTACTACTCGACTGCAGAACACATAGCAACAACAGACACCCAGTCCATGCAACATGGGACACAAAAATGGAACGAACCTTGCACTCAACACCTGCCAACAAACACATCACTTCCTTCCTCACCATCACAGGAACCCACACAATTAACATCGCCAGACGAGCCTGTATCTTCACAATCGGCAGTTGAGCCAGAGCAGCCACCAGAGCAGCCACCAGCGCCGGCACCGATCACACAGACTGTCACAGATGATCAGACGCCTGCCTTGGAAATACAAACTGTTCCTCTCAATCAAAGTGAATCCAGTCAGTCTGAAATGTTCATACTGCCACATCCTCCTATAATGGAGCGTGATCCAGTGTGACCTGGACCAGAGTCCGGTGGATCGAGCACAAACGGGAGCATCGCCCTAAGAGCGTACACCATGTGGGACCAGTGGCTGTGCCACGTGCTGGTGAGGACCAGGCCTGCAGTGCCTGGGATACACTTGCCTGGAATAGCTGCCGTTTCCTCATTTTAAGTGCCTTCTGCTCTCTGGGTTACAATGTTCCCAAACAGAACCGTCCACAAGTTTTTGTCTGCCTTGAAGAGGTCAGATAGCCAACAGGGTGTTGTCAGACTTCTGAAAACTGGACTGAGTAAAGAGGATTTTCCGTTTGATTTTATAACAGCATGTCCAAAAAATAGTTTTTGTCCCAAAAATATCTGGCCTCTATTGTGGCGAACCTGTGTGGATGTTGTTGATCACTTTGTTAGTTTTACTGTGCAATGTTGTATTTCTCAGTGAGCCTGTTCACTGCACAGATACTGTATGTATATTTTTGTATAGACAGATTCAAAATTTGGATCACTGATGTTGAATAATGTGGCCAATGTGCCTTTTTTTAATCACTGTGCTGTATGGGTACAGATGTTTTAAATTGACTATGCTAAATGTGCTTGATTCCAGTTAATGCTGCTAGATTGCTTCTCTTTTATCAATCATGATTATTGTTGTGCTGACCCTTAACAGTTTTAAGGGGTGTCCAGATCAGCAATTGAGTACTGCAGGTAATTTAATCATGAGATGTTTGTTGTCAAATATGAGCAAAGAGGTCAGTCTGCTGAGCGCTCTTGCATAATGGACTTTACACAGGTGTCAAAGTGAAGTTAATGACTTGCACATTAAATTCTATTTTTTTTAAGCTAACATTGTGTATGCTCATTGATCTTGACATGTCTTTATGGAGAATAATTCACATGTTCTGTGCCTGTGAGGAAAATAATATTTATATATAATATATTTCATATGTAAGGTAATGAACTGTAACTGGTGGAGACCCCAGAGTGTTTGTGCGTGTGTGAGCTACTGCTGCAGAAGGCTAGAGAGACTTGATGCACCTGCTCAGCCAAATAGCCAGATGTTATTAGCTGAACACAATACAGCATTTAACCGTGAAGAGGAGTTTAAAATTTCTCTCAGGAATTGACAACAATCAGAGAATAAATATTACATATTCAATAGGATGTGTATTTCCACCTCTGCGAGAGGTTAAGGCAAGTTTTATTTCAGTGCAAAGGGGAGAAAAATGTTTACAGCAAGGTTGTAGAATTCTTTTACTGGAATAAGTTTGTGTCCAGGGACCCCGACAGGTTCTTCTGAAGGTTGCGATCAGAGCTACCATTCATTTACTGAATGGCTCATTGTGGAGGGGATTGGGGGGCATTTGGAATACTCTGGACAAAACCAAGCAAAGGAAATGCTCTGCTCGTGATTAACATTGTATACTCCTCCATTTATATAAATATCTGAAAAATGTTTAAAATGAGGAAGGGGAATCTACGAATGGAGATGACAAACATGTACCTTTGGGCTATTTTTTGTACTTCTTGCCAAATTATTGTCCTGTTTATTGTTTTCTCAGTATGCTTGCAGGAAATTGGGATGCAGTATAATGTGAAAACTTTTACTCATACACTGTTTTCAAGTGTCTCCATGTGATCTGTATGTTCATGAAATGATAAAAATTAAACCAGCTACCAGTTAGTTACCATGACCTGCTTGAACTTGCCTGTTTTGATTGTGTGAAGACATTACGTGGTGACTCACCAAGGTATAAGGCAAGGCATAATGCATACCAGAGGGTGTTTTCTACATTCTGCTGCACCTTGAACATCATTATCTCTGTGTATTCCAGTGAATAGCTTGTTATTGTTGACTCTAACCTAATGTATTACACTTGTTTCCACAATTTCTGACATTGAGACATTGACAAAGAGCAGATCTGACTCAACCAAACATAATCAGGAGTTCATGAGGAGAATCAACATAAAGAAAGACCCAGGTGTGGAGAAGGATGATTGCTAAAACTCTCTTCCAGAAAGTAGAAAAAAGAAATGTTATTCAATGAAACTGTTGTTTAAACTTTAAACAACAGTTTCATTGAATAACATTTCAATATCATTTCATGACATAACATTTCATATCAAAGGTTTTAAAGCATCCTTTAAACTTTAAAGGATGCTTTAAAACTTATGATATTCAGAGATTAAAGCCCAGAAAAGCTTGAAGGGTTTGTGAAACTTAGCAGTTAAAAGAAATACCACCAAAGAACCGTCATAAGGAGCACAGATCCCGTCGGTATGTAGTTAAACTGCTAGTATTTCTTAACTTTGATACTTTGACACTCAGTTTGTGTGATGATGTGACGTTGATGATTATTCATTGAATTGATTAACATTTAAAAGTCAGATTTGGTTAATGTGCTTTCTCGATGTATTATGCAACTTACTGTATCTACTATATGTTTCAGGTTTATAACCTGTGTTTGGAACTAGTAAAAAAGACAAAGACAAACACGAGTTGTAATGATGTGCTTCATGTGCTCCCTGACAAGCCCTTTTGGAGGGAAATCCGAACAATGATTAATTTATAATTTATTAATTTCAAGGCAATTAATTTTTATTCCTTTTGCAGAGGGAAGATATAAACAAAAATATTCCGATGAGGACTCAAAACGATCGGGAAAATGGGTAAGTGTTCTGAGAATTTACATTTCAACAGTCTTCATTACCGGAACATAGTTTTATACTCTATATATTTCAGCTATAATCACTTCAATGTGTTAATATTAGGGACGCAACGGTATTGCAAGGTTGTCTCTGCTCGGACATAGGTCTGGAAGCTCTGTCGGAAATCCAAACACTGATCTGCTCTTTGTTTACTTCCTGTGTTCGGCACTTCAACGTGATGACGTACGAAAGAGAAAAAACAAACAAAATATTTGTTGGTGGTAATAAAGAGAAAGTGTTAGACTATGAGTATGACTTTGTGTGCACACAGTTGAGGGGGTGAATGTGATTAGAACATTTGAGCATTATGTTGGTGTTCAATTACACCAAGTGTGTCTCTCCTTAACATTCCTGGCACATACTTTTCCACACTTTAAAGTTAACTTGCCGTTTGTTTAATAAATGCCTATGGAATGTGGGGGCGGGGCTACACCTTTGAATTTTTCTAGGGGGCGCTGTAGAGGCAATTTGATTCATAGCCCTATGAGAATGATAACATCTTGTCCTGATGGCCCCCTTTATAGGTGTACCAAGTCGCATACATTTTAAACTGTCCCAGCTCATGTCCCAGGACTGGCGGCCATGTTGGCGCCGTTAGACGAAAGCTCACAAAAGTCATACTGTAGCTTTATGAAGGAGATACACACCTTCTGAATCAATTTGAGAAGGATTGCTTCAACAAAGCGAGATTTATAAGCCTAAACGTTTTTAAAAAAATCATTTTTGTTGCCACTAGGTGGCGCTGTGATGCACA
Organism: Mullus surmuletus; assembly: GCA_903171835.1. NCBI lineage: Eukaryota > Metazoa > Chordata > Actinopteri > Syngnathiformes > Mullidae > Mullus > Mullus surmuletus. The sequence goes on along the minus strand of CAESWR010000057.1, from coordinate 292,442 downwards.
GAGTTCAGTTTGGTATCAATCCGTCCTGTTCAGGACCATTATCAACATACTAGAATTTGGTGACGGTCGGACCATGTCTGTTCGAGCTACAGTCAAATTAGTCCTCACTTTGGATCACAGGCCTTTGCTGCGTCGCCATGGCGACGCCCTTTGCCAAAATCTCATAATATCGCTTGAGCCACAACTTGCACTCGGCCTTCGCCATTTCCGGCCGTCGCCTGTCACCGCAATTGCACGATTCGGACATTTCGCCCATCCTTCAAGAAGTATGAAACTTGAGGCGCTGTCACATAGGAAATGCAAGAGAGAGATACACACATTGGTTGAGGCGGTGCGACACAGCTCGGGCCCGCCAGTGCCCCGCGGGGCCCTAGTTACATATTATGTTCCAATTCTGTTAGAGACGAGAGAATCAACATCAAAAAGACCCAGGTATTGAGAAGCCCGGGTCTTCATTTATTCATTTCAAGGTATTAATTTCATCAACAAATAGGCAAAAGCAAACACAACAGGACAAAAGGGTGCAGTTCATTCACAAAAAAATGGGCGTGAATACAAATAGACAGCATCTCTAAACCTATTGTATGTAGACATGTTTGAAAACTTATCACAATAACTATGTTTACATGCAGTCAATATTCTGGTTAAGGTACATATTCTGGATTGGCTGCATTCGGAATCACACATAGCCTACTTTATTCTTCTTAGTAACAGTGCATACTATGTCTGCCCTCAGACAGTGCCCAGTATTACATGTAGCTGGTATGCCTACTCATACTGGGGACATCTGAAGTCATTTTAAAGTCATTTTATTCCGTTTGCAGAGGGTAGATATCAAAACATATTCTGATGAGGACTCAAGACGATCAGAAAAATGGGTGAGTGTTCCGAGAATGAACAATTTTCAATAACGAAACATAGTTTATGCACTGTATATTTCCGCAATAATCACTTTAATGTTTAATCACTTTGAGCATGCTGCTTTTTGATTACACATCCAAACTAAATATACTATAAAGACATGGAAGTGCAGGATTCAATATTTCTTGCCTTATCTTTTGTGCATTTATTTATTTTTTCCCACAATATAGCTGAAGAAGTGAAAAAGCCACCCAAAGAATGGACTGAATCTGATGTAAGCGACTGGCTAAGATCCTTTGGAGTGAAGGAACATTATGTAAAAAAACTCTTTGAGGAAGAAGTAGATGGACAAATTCTTCTTTCACTTGATGAGGACTTTTTGAAGAAAGGGATTTGCATGAAATTGGGTCCTGCTCATTTGATCATACAGAAGAGGGATGAGCTCAACAATTCTTTTGAAAAACCCCAGGAGAAGATCAAACCCACCACGAAAGACAAGGAAACTGAGGTGGAGCAGAAAAAAAATAAGGTGTATGAAGTGCGTTTGCCCAACTTCAACGAGTCTACTAACAAAAAAGAATATGACAAAAAAGCCATTTTTCGCCGAGTAGGTTCAAAGACGGAGACGGTGTGTGAAAATGACATTGGTCATTTTTACCAGCGAGTCAAAGATCGAGATGATCAACAAGAAGAGGCAGAGACGAGTCACTTCTTCATTGCTCCAGGCATGTGCCAGGATCTTGGACGAAAACTCACCATGCTAATGACTAGTGGAAAGAAATTCATTGACAAGGATAAGTGGTTCATACTCGTCACAAACAAATTCCATCCTCCGGACCTTTGCAATATTGACTGGCTACTGAACCTAAATATATTCTGTGTGTTTGACTTTGACCCAGAGTCCAAGGTGTCAGGTCTCTGCAACAAATACCTTCAGCATCATGCCGCAAACATGCACTCTTTGCAGAGTTGCAGGATGCCTACCAACATGACCGTTGATGGATTCGCAACCCAATTGCATCTGTTTGATCAAACAAGCTGGATCTTTTGTAATGGACGTTCTGAATTCAGGGGAAATGAAGAGCCATGTGATGAGATGACTTGGATCAAAACAAAAATGAAACTCCTTCGGGAATCTGTGTCTCTGATCTGCCAACAAATCTTACCGAAAGGGACATTCCAGGTTATTTTCCTTCTCACCTCAGAGGTTGGTAAACCACTGCTGCACACCTTCAATGAGTTTTTCACGGAGATGGAAGGCCATGAAGACATCATCTGCATCTGTGAATCCGAGCAAAACTTCCTCAAGTGGCAAGGCTTTGCCGAGGGTTCATGTGGTGTGGAGACTGTCAACAATTCCAGCATTGTTGGGATGAAAATGAGTCACATCAATGCTACTCTGCAGCGAATACAACCTGTAAAGGTGTGTGCCAACAAACATTTGCCCGTCTTTGTGAAAGGCACATGTATTCTTGAAACACAAGAGGAGGAACGCATGTATTCCCTGGAAATTCTGACAGTTGACCATTGTGAGGAAACAAGCAAAGACTTCATCGATGAGGAGAAAGAAAACATTGAGCAGCAGTTCTATCGTGGCGGCAGAGTGACCTGGTTGAACTTCTGGCTTGCTGAGCTCAATTATGTAGGCGAGGTCATTGAAAGAGATGCGTATCATGATTTTTCCAAGCTGCTCGATGATTCTTTGAGAACAAATGCTGATCAGACTCCAGTAAATCGTATAAATGTCTACCATCATCCGGGAAGTGGTGGCAGCACAGTCGCCAGACAGCTACTGTGGAACAGAAGGAAAGAGCTAAGGTGTGCTGTTGTGAAGCATTCATACACAGCTGCCATTGTCGCGCAACATGCAGTTCAACTAAGGGAACATGATGAAAAAGATCCTCAGAAGTGTCTGCCTGTGCTCCTCCTAATCGAAGACTCAGACAAAGAATATCTGGATGATCTCAGGAATGAACTGGAGGTTGCCATTAACGTTAAAAAATTGCAATATGCAACTCTATGTTTCCTTTTGTTGAGCTGCAGACGTTCCAATGACCCAGAAAAGAAGAGCGATGAATCTCCACTACAGAATGTCTCAGTCACACACGAACTGTCTGAACAAGAGAAAAGAAAATTTGCTGGAAAACGACAAGTGCTTGAGAGCCAGTATAAGCCCCAGTTCATTCTGACATTTGTTATAATGAGTGAAGGCTTCAGTGAGGAATACATCACAGGTTTTGTCAAACATCTACTCCAGGACATTGAGCGTCACACCGTTGTCACACGCCTCATTCAGTACGTGGCACTGCTGAACACATACGTTCAAAACTCCTTCATCTCTCGTTCACACTGTGAAGCTTTGCTTGATTTTACCATTCGGCTGGAGAGGTTTCGCCAGTATGAGTTTGAAGGGTGTCTCAGTGATCAGGCTAAATTAGTTTTCTTGCACCTGAGAGATGACAAGACACACATTGAATCAGTCAGAATCATCCACCCACTTGTTGCAAAGGAAATTCTCCACCAACTTCTGGACAACCAGCAGACCCAGAGCAGGCTGGCAATGAGTTTGCTCCGTGAGACTGTGCTGTTTGAGCACAGATTTGGAAAGGACGAGTATCAGTCATTTTTGAGAGCTCTTTTCATGAAGCGATCCAGAATTAGCAAAGGAGATGAATACGATAGTTCCTTCTCCCCTCTGATTGAACATGTGTGTGGAAATGAGAGGAGCCCAGAAAAAGCGATTGAGTTACTCAAAGAGGCATTCCAGCGTTTCCGTGACGATCCATTCTTTGCACAGCAACTTGCTCGTCTTCATTATACTTATGAAAAGTTTGATGAGGCAAAATACTGGGCTGAGACAGCTGCCAAACAGCTGCCCAACAATTCATACATCCTAGACACAAAAGGGCAAGTGTACAGAAAATGGTTCCAAGCAAAATGCAAAGCGATTGACATGAACAATGTACCAAAGACAGCTCAAAGCACGGCAGATGCTGTGGCAACTGCACTGAAAGCCCTGGAGTGCTTTAAAGAGTGTGAGGTGGCAGCTTCTGCGGATATGGAAAATAATAACAGTTCAGGGTATTTTGCTGAGGTTGAGGTTGGATGCAGTCTTCTCAAACTAATTACGTCACTACAAGTATTTGCAAAAACAACCAGTGGGCACTCTGAATTCATGAAATACCTGCTGACCGACTACATTCCCAAAGAAATTGAAGAGGCCTGGGAACCATTTCATAATCGCGTGAAAAACCTTCACGAGACGATGCAGGATGCTTTGGAGTGGATTTCAGAAGACCTCAGTTACTTCCAGACAGACATTGATGCAGATGAGGATGAGACCTCTGACCACTCTGAAGATAAGACGAGGCATCCACTGACATGGTTGGTGAATAAATCCTCAGAATATGGGAAGTATTTCAGTGAGGCTGATTCAACTGGAGTTCTACAACATGGGGGGCAAATCTCAGCGAGTTTGACTCCCCTTCAAAAGCGTATGATTATTTATCACCTTGGTGGGGGCAATATCACATCCATCCTCTCAAAGCTGACTGACCAGAAGACTGCAGTACATCTTCTACAGTGCATCATCTCTTTGTATCCCACCAATCCACTTAAGGCCAAATTCAGCCAAAGGGATATTGTCAATTACATTGTAACACACATTACCCTGAACTGCCTGTCACCACAGCCAAAGGCACCTTCTCTGCAAAACCTACAGGCACTCTGTTTGCAGTTTCAAAATGATAAAAGGAAATGTTTGGCCAGTGCCCTGTTTGTGCAAACATTATTATTTTGGCCAGAGAATCATGACACCGAGCTTGAGAAAGAAAATAAATATGAGATGGTGCAGTCAGCTGTTGAGCACCTGGAAAAAGGCTACTGGACAAAGATGAAGGTCATCACCCAGCGGCGAAGAAGGCTACACACTCACTTCTTCCTGGGCAGCGGCATGGGTCTGCATAAGTTTGTCCACAAGAAAAAGTTTGAAAAAATCAAAAAGGTGTTCTCATGGAAGAAGCCAGAGATTGCCCAGATATTGAAACGTGTGTCTGGTTGGACTGAAGATGGAGTGGTGTACCTTGATGGCCCCAAGAAAAAGAAGTTCACCATCTTACCTCTTCATGTGCCCTCAGTGCCTCACAGCAACGAAAACATCACATTCTATCTGGGGTTTACCTTCAGAGGCCTTGTAGCCTGCAACATCTCTGTGAACAAATAGTTTGTCACAATGTCATTACTTATGAGGCGTTTCAGTGGCATCGACTGCGTTTCTCCTTGGGAAACAAGGGCTGAATCATAAGATAATTATCGAGCCCAAAGAGGAAAAGAGTGGTACCTCATATGTATATATACATCAGAGGTGTATAAAGTACTTGAAAAAAATAACTAAGTAAAAGTATAAGTACCATAACTGAAAATTACTTTGGTAAAAGTTAAAGTCACCTAAAAAAAATGTAATTGAGTAAAAGTCTTAAAGTAGCTCACATTAAATGTACTTAAGTATCAAAAGTATCTTGTGAAAAAATACTCAAGTATCAAAAGTACAAGTACAAGTATTTTATAGTACGCATGAAAGGAAGCAAAAACACCCACAATTATTCTCCCCTTGTTTTTTATTTCACTTTTTCAGGTGAATGAAATGTGGTATAGAATACCACTCAAAAACAAACAATGTCTTTAACATAAGAACCACTTTTTAACTATGTTGGGGGAATCCTCATGAGCTGAGGCACAGTAACACCACACAAACAAACTTTCTGGTTCAAGTGGAGAAGTTGAACTTGCTGTTCATCCTCAGCAGAAGCTGATTTTCAAAAATGTCTGCAGCTAGCCATGCTCTTTTTGGGCTGAAGATGAGACCTGCTATGCTGAACAGCCTTTCGCAAGCTGCAGAAGCAGGCAGAGGTGTGTTGAGTTTGACAGACAACTTGAGAACCACAGGAAACGTCTTGAGAATCTTGATGTCGTCCGTTGCGTAGGCCAGGTACGAATCAAGCTGCTTGGTATCGCTTGGTGTTTTGTGGGAACTTTTCAGGATGTAGAAGAAGTCTCCCTCCAACTGCTCCCTGATGTAGTCCAACCCCGAAACACAGGGAGGGTGACACTAGCATTAGAACAGTCACATTTTTATTGGACAAATTTAATTACATTTATGACATTTTCCATAATTCTAAAGGAATAAATAATATTACATTGACAAAAAACACTATCAGAAACAAAAGGCCAAAATTAGCAACAAAAAAAGAGAGATATAAAGTAGAAAAAAAGTTGTGACAAATTGTGAAAATAACAGATCTACAACCAAGGCAGTGTGAGCTTGCAGGTGGGCTACACAAATTCAAGTCTTGACTCTGACAATTAGACATCTTAGATATTGGCTCAACCACTATTCAAAATCAGACTGGTG
>CAESWR010000057.1:262190-277872 GCA_903171835.1 Mullus surmuletus | reverse complement strand
AGGACATGCAAAGAACACAAACACGTTAGGTTTGACGGGGATATCCCGATGGGTGTGTACATGATCAAATGTTAGGGTAAAGGGTAATTTTCGGGTTTTTAAAAAAACGGAATTCAACATTCCAGTTATTGGTGTATACATGGCTGTGCCCTACCAGGTTATTCTAATATTCCAGTTAGAAAAGTGTTATTTGACTGCATGTAAACGTAGCCAATGACAAACTGTATTAGTCTTGGAGCCAGAATGGAGTCTCTCTGAATTACACAGGCTCCTAAGCTGGATCTAAACAAGAGGTCAAAGCTCCATGGGTGCATTCGGAATTACACATAGCCTACTTTATTCTTCTTAGTAACAGTGCATACTATCTGCCCTCAGAAAGTGCCCAGTATTACATGTAGCTGGTATGCCTACTCATACTGGGGACATCTGAAGTAATTTTAAAGTCATTTTATTCGGTTTGCAGAGGGAAGATATCAAAACATATTCTGATGAGGACTCAAGACGATCAGAAAAATGGGTGAGTGTTCCGAGAATGAACAATTTTCAATAAGGAAACATAGTTTATGCACTGTATATTTCCGCAATAATCACTTTAATGTTTAATCACTTTGAGCTATTGGAGTATGCTGCTCTTTGATTACACATCCAAACTAAATATACTATAAAGACATGGAAGTGCATGATTCAATATTTCTTGCCTCATCTTTTGTGCATTTATTTATTTTTTCCCACAATATAGCTGAAGAAGTGAAAAAGCCACCCAAAGAATGGACTGAATCTGATGTAAGCGACTGGCTAAGATCCTTTGGAGTGAAGGAACATTATGTAAAAAAACTCTTTGAGGAAGAAGTAGATGGACAAATTCTTCTTTCACTTGATGAGGACTTTTTGAAGAAAAAGATTTGCATGAAATTGGGTCCTGCTCATTTGATCATACAGAAGAGGGATGAGCTCAACAATTCTCTTGAAAAACCCCAGGAGAAGATCAAACCCACCAAGAAAGACAAGAAAACTGAGGTGGAGCAGAAAACCATTAGGCAGCTCAGAAATGTTCAGTGCCCACAAGCATCAAGTGAGCGCCCTCTAGCGGGGATTCCTGAAAGAGATGAAGATGTCTCAGAGCCGAGACAAACACAACAATGTGTCTTGACTTCAAAGGAAGACTGCAAACCACGACAATTTGATCAAGAAGCCATTGACTTCATATATGTTAAGAACAGGGTCCTGCAGCCTGAATCAGGTGCATTTAATCTAATCACTCCATGCCATGAATTCAAGTCTTTGGCCATAGCAGCTACCTTAGATCGCACAAGACTCCAAGCTAAGTTTGCAAGAGAGGTGCTCAAATTTGCAACTGGCTGCATGAATATCAGATCAAATGGCACAATTCATTTCGGTGTCATGGACAGTAAACAGGATGCAGGATTTGTTCATGGCGAGATCATTGGTATCCCTGTAAAAGACAAAGATATCTATGTAGATGCTTTGGACTGCATTGACAAGTGTTTTGCCTCCGACATGGAACATGTACATCAGTGTGTGCGGCCTCCAAGGTTCGTTGAGGTGATGGATAGAGAAAGCACAGAGAAGAGGTATGTGATAGAAGTCGACATTGTGCCTTCAATCAGCATTGTTAAAAATAAGGTGTATGAAGTGCGTTTGCCCAACTTCAACGAGTCTACTAACAAAAAAGAATATGACAAAAAAGCCATTTTTCGCCGAGTAGGTTCAAAGACGGAGACGGTGTGTGAAAATGACATTGGTCTTTTTTACCAGCGAGTCAAAGATCGAGATGATCAACGAGAAGAGGCAGAGAAGAGTCACTTCTTCATTGCTCCAGGCATGTGCCAGGATCTTGGACGAAAACTCACCATGCTAATGACTAGTGGAAAGAAATTCATAGAAAAGGATAAGTGGTTCATACTCGTCACAAACGAATGCCATCCTCAGGACCTTTGCAATATTGACTGGCTACTGAACCTAAATATATTCTGTGTGTTTGACTTTAACCCAGAGTCCAAGGTGTCAGGTCTCTGCAACAAATACCTTCAGCATCATGCCGCAAACATGCACTCTTTGCAGAGTTACAGGATGCCTACCAACATGACCGTTGATGGATTCGCAAATCAATTGCATCTGTTTGAGCAAACAAGCTGGATCTTTTGTAATGGACGTTCTGAATTCAGGGGAAATGAAGAGCCATGTGATGAGATGACTTGGATCAAAACAAAAATGACACTCCTTCGGGAATCTGTGTCTCTGATCTGCAAACAAATCTTACCGAAAGGGACATTCCAGGTTATTTTCCTTCTCACCTCAGAGGTTGGTAAACCACTATTGCACACCTTCAATGAGTTTTTCACGGACATGGAAGGCCATGAAGACATCATCTGCATCTGTGAATCCGAGCAAAACTTCATCAAGTGGCAAGGCTTTGCCGAGGGTTCATGTGGTGTGGAGACGGTCAACAATTCCAGCATTGTTGGGATGAAAATGAGTCACATCAATGCTACTCTGCAGCGAATACAACCTGTAAAGGTGTGTGCCAACAAACATTTGCCCGTCTTTGTGAAAGGCACATGTATTCTTGAAACACAAGAGGAGGAACGCATGTATTCCCTGGAAATTCTGACAGTTGACCATTGTGAGGAAACAAGCAAAGACTTCATCGATGAGGAGAAAGAAAACATTGAGCAGCAGTTCTATCGTGGCGGCAGAGTGACATGGTTGAACTTCTGGCTTGCTGAGCTCAATTATGTAGGTGAGGTCATTGAAAGAGATGCGTATCATGATGTTTCCAAGCTGCTCGATGATTCTTTGAGAACAAATGCTGATCAGACTCCAGTAAATCGTATAAATGTCTACCATCATCCGGGAAGTGGTGGCAGCACAGTCGCCAGACAGCTACTGTGGAACAGAAGGAAAGAGCTAAGGTGTGCTGTTGTGAAGCATTCATACACAGCTGCCATTGTCGCGCAACACGCAGTTCAACTAAGAGAATATGATGAAAAAGATCCTCAGAAGTGTCTGCCTGTGCTCCTCCTAATCGAAGACTCAGACAAAGAATATCTGGATGATCTCAGGAATGAACTGGAGGTTGCCATTAACGTTAAAAAATTGCAATATGCAACTCTATGTTTCCTTTTGTTGAGCTGCAGACGTTCCAATGACCCAGAAAAGAAGAGCGATGAATCTCCACTACAGAATGTCTCAGTCACACACAAACTGTCTGACCTAGAGAAAAGAAAATTTGCTGGAAAACGACAAGTGCTTGAGAGCCAGTATAAGCCCCAGTTCATTCTGACATTTGTTATAATGAGTGAAGGCTTCAGTGAGGAATACATCACAGGTTTTGTCAAACATCTACTCCAGGACATTGAGCGTCACACCGTTGTCACACGCCTCATTCAGTACGTGGCACTGCTGAACACATACGTTCAAAACTCCTTCATCTCTCGTTCACACTGTGAAGCTTTGCTTGATTTTACCATTCGGCTGGAGAGGTTTCGCCAGTATGAGTTTGAAAGGTGTCTCAGTGATCAGGCTAAATTAGTTTTCTTGCACCTGAGAGATGACAAGACACACATTGAATCAGTCAGAATCATCCACCCACTTGTTGCAAAGGAAATTCTCCACCAACTTCTGGACAACCAGCAGACCCAGAGCAGGCTGGCAATGAGTTTGCTCTGTGAGACTGTGCTGTTTGAGCACAGATTTGGAAAGGACGAGTATCAGTCATTTTTGAGAGCTCTTTTCATGAGGCGATCCAGAATTAGCAAAGGAGATGAATACGATAGTTTCTTCTCCCCTCTGATTGAACATGTGTGTGAAAGTGAGAGGAGCCCAGAAAAAGCGATTGAGTTACTCAAAGAGGCATTCCAGCGTTTCCGTGACGATCCATTCTTTGCACAGCAACTTGCTCGTCTTCATTATACTTATGAAAAGTTTGATGAGGCAAAATACTGGGCTGAGACAGCTGCCAAACAGCTGCCCAACAATTCATACATCCTAGACACAAAAGGGCAAGTGTACAGAAAATGGTTCCAAGCAAAATGCAAAGCGATTGACATTAACAATGTACCAAAGACAGCTCAAAGCACGGCAGATGCTGTGGCAACTGCACTGAAAGCCCTGGAGTGCTTTAAAGAGTGTGAGGTGGCAGCTTCTGCGGATATGGAAAATAATAACAGTTCAGGGTATTTTGCTGAGGTTGAGGTTGGATGCAGTCTTCTCAAACTAATTACGTCACTACAAGTATTTGCAAAAACAACCAGTGGGCACTCTGAATGCATGAAATACCTGCTGACCGACTACATTCCCAAAGAAATTGAAGAGGCCTGGGAACCATTTCATAATCGCGTGAAAAACCTTCACAAGACAATGCAGGATGCTTTGGAGTGGATTTCAGAAGACCTCAGTTACTTCCAGACAGACATCGGGGCAGATGAGGATGAGACCTCTGACCACCCTGAAGAGAAGGCGAGGCATCCACTGACATGGTTGGCAAAGAAATCTTCAGAATATGGGAAGTATTTCAGTGAGGCTGATTCAACTGGATATATGAAGAAGGGGCAGCAAATCTCTGCCAGTTTGACTCCATTTCAGAAGCGTATGATTATTTATCACCTTGGTGGAGGCAATATCACATCCATCCTCTCAAAGCTGACTGACCAGAAGACTGCAGTACATCTTCTAGAGAGCATAATCACTCTCTATCCCACCAATCCACTTAAGGCCAAATTCAGCCAAAGGGATATTGTCAATTACATTGTAACTCACATTACCCTGAACTGCCTGTCACCACAGCCAAAGGCACCTTCTCTGCAAAACCTACAGGCACTCTGTTTCCAGTTTCCAGATGATAAAAGGAAATGTTTGGCCAGTGCCCTGTTTGTGCTAACATTATTATCTTGGCCAGAGGATCATGACACAGAGCTTGAGAAAGAAAATAAATATGAGATGGTGCAGTCAGCTGTTGAACACCTGGAAAAAGGCTACTGGACAAAGATGAAGGACATCCCCCAGCGGAGAAGAAGGCTATACACTCACTTCTTCCTGGGCAGCGGCATGGGTCTGGATAAGTTTGTCCACAAGAAAAAGTTTGAAAAAATCACAAAGGTGTTCTCGGTCTCTGAAAAACGCTTGAAATGGCTGAGTGGTGAGACATGGAAGAAGCCAGAGATTGCCCAGATATTGAAACGTGTGTCTGGTTGGACTGAAGATGGAGTGGTGTACCTTGATGGCCCCAAGAAAAAGAAGTTCAGCATCTTACCTCTTCATGTGCCCTCAGTGCCTCACAGCAACGAAAACATCACATTCTATCTGGGGTTTACCTTCAGAGGCCTTGTAGCCTGCAACATCTCTGTGAACAAATAGTTTGTCACAATGTCATTACTTATGAGGCGCTTCAGTGGCATTGACTGGGTTTCTCCTTGGGAAACAAGGGCTGAATCATAAGATAATTATTGAGCCCAAAGAGGAAAAGAGTGGTACTTCATTTTGACTTTAAACTCTTATTATAGCAGGAAAAAAAAATCATGAGGGATTTTGATACATGTATATATACATCTAATCATTACATTTTTTATGATAGCAGCATTAAACATTTTCTTCCACATTGCACTGTTACTGCAACTAACTAATGTCATGATGATGGCCACCCCGCAGCCCCTACAATTGAGTATCCCCAGATGCCATTGCTGCCTGTTCTCCACACCCTTTGATTCCTCATTTTGACTTTATTGTGTTCATTTACTGTTGTCTCTTATTATCTTTAGTGCAACATGTGGCCCAGGTAAAGATGAGCCAGTACGCCCAGCTGTCCCAAATCTCTGAAATGACCAATTAAAAGGGACTATGGCTGCTTTTATGGGGGAGCTAGAGATCACTTTAACATTTGACATGCAATTATTGTTAAAGGCATTTGTTCTTTGAATTGTATATTTATAAGTATTACATAGAGTACATTTTCTATTTTATTTGAAAACAAGCCTTATGTCTTAAGTGCTTTGTAGAGTGTTTGTTTTTGTCAACCCAAAGTGCAATGGTGTTATCGGCCGTCTTAAAGCCCTCGTGTATATATTTTACTTAAGTCACCTTATATTGTATATAAACAGTACTGTATGGGTTGAGTTGCAATTAGCCTCAGTTGAGTCTTGTTTAGCTGACCTCTGTTATGGGCCCAAAATCTTGGTTTATTACTTTTGATATTATGTTGTATCTTTTTTTTTTTTTTTTACATTGGGTTGACTAAAACCCCAATTTTTTCTAGTGAAACTGTGTTTCTTTCAGACTGCTTGGTCCTCACAGTTACCATTAAAGCATGTTACATATCTTATGTTGTCCTTCTTTCAACAGTCTCCATCTGTGGAGTCATGTGATAGTTTATAGCAGAGTTTGAGCTGTCCAACGGGTTTTCCCCTGGGTGAATACCCCTCTATCTAATCTTTTGTGGTTTTGGGATGAAACTATATAACTGTGGTTTTTGTATTGATGTTTGTCTAGGACAGACCTCAGCTCAAATTTGTTTGTCATTATTTTAGGACTGGTCTTTCTTGACAATGGAATAACACAAGCCTGTATAAATAAAGGTAGAAAAAAAAAAGCTCCATTAAGTCAAATCCTGGATTAAATCTAAAATAACTGATTGGCAATGATCCATTTAATCAGTCAAATCGTTGTTAAAATCTTTCAATTTTAGAGAAGACAGAAAAATAAAGGAAAGCCACTGATATAAGGTAAATTAATTAAAAATACCTTTTTCTAGCTATGCAGAAATTTTAAAATGCATATAGCTGCTTAGTAACAGGACATTTAATCCACAATAAGAAGCAGTAATTTGAAATGTCTACACTTAAATTGACGAAACATACTGTATGTTTTAATTCCATGGCGCTGCTCCTCAAGCCTTCATTGTGAATGTTGCGTTCGTGCAAACGCTTGTTCTGACCCTTCGAGGCCACCGTACACTGTTTGCACGTAGTTTGTTTGCACCGAGGAGCTAAACACAGAGCGTCGACACTAGCTGTCCTGCAACTCCCGACTCTACTTCTCCACGACGTCAGCGGGACAGTGGACGAGAGCGACGTAAATTCCCTCCCACGATGCCTTTCGGTAACTCCCATATTTGGGTTGAAGCGTGGATTTCATAGCTGACCCGAAGCGCCCAGTAACATGCTGATGACACCATGGCTCGCAAGTCCGTGCTCCTCCTCGCCCTATCTTTCGTGCCATGCTTCTACATCCGCTCCTTGTTCAACCGTGAGGTGGCTTTTGTTGGGCGTGACACCACAGCACCTGGCAGGTTTGTCAGCACTCAGGTAGGACCACAGACACGTGGGCTGCACCAAACACACCCACAAGATGCTGCCAGAGATGGGAAATGTCTCATGTCCCCCGAGAGACGCTTTGACTGTGCCAGGGACAGGGTTCTTACCCAGGCAGGGTGCGAGGAAAGGGGCTGCTGCTACATGCCTTTGCCCGAGTCTTCAGGACCACCCTGGTGCTTCTACCCTCATTCTTACCCCGGCTATGGAATGGGCCCCCTCGGTCCCACCCGGCGAGGCCACGCTGCCACCCTGACCCGAGCCAGGCCGTCCTATCTCCCCGGAGACATCTCCACTCTCCGCTTGGATGTGACGGAGGAGACGGCGGGCTGCTTGCACCTCACCGTGAGTGTGATGGTCCTCAAATAGCTGTTGTGGTTGGTGTGTTCCTTCAATATCAGAACCTTGAAAGCAGGTTTGAATTAGTGGTGGCTTGCAAAGGGGTATAACTGTGAACTAAAGGGGAAATAATTTACCAATATGCTTTTTAGTGCCAAATAAAGTCACGTTTGCTTTCTACAAGTTGAAGGACCCATCGTCTCAGCGGTATGAAGTTCAGCTCCCTGGTGGCGTTCCCGAGAGCAAAGCTGATAACCAAGACGTCCTCTATGCCACGGAATACCAGGCCGACCCATTCGGCTTCATCGTTCGGCGTAAATCTAATGGAAGGGTGATGTAAGTAAATCCTGTTTGAATCTATCCTTGATGCATCATTCAATATTATTTATCGTTATTGTTTTCTGTGCAGCATGAACACCACAGTGGCTCCACTGCTGTTTGCTGACCAGTACTTGCAGCTCTCCACAACGTTGGCCTCCTCTCTTGTGTCCGGCCTTGGAGAGCATTACACCTCGCTCTCCCTGAATCTTTCCTGGACTTCTCTGACTTTCTGGAACAGAGACGTGGCACCTCATGTGAGTGCGCCGGACAGCTGTTCCTCTCAATTTAAGATTCCTCCCTCGTGTATCACAGCAATCCCTGTATACTACTGTCTTTCATTCCAGGCAGATGCTAACCTCTACGGCTCTCACCCGTTCTACATAGTGCAGGAGGAGGACGGTTTGGCACATGGAGTATTCCTTCTCAACAGCAACGCAATCGGTGCTAACCTTTCCGCCTTCCAATGCCATTTTTTTTAACCATCTTTGAATCGTTTTGCTTGTTGTTGCTCAATGTCTTCTGAAATTTGTCTGTAGAGGTAATGTTGCAGCCAACACCCGCTCTCACCTTTGTGTCCACCGGTGGAGTCCTGGATCTGTACATCTTCTTGGGTCCCGATTCTCATAGTGTAATACGACAGTACCTCCAGATCATAGGTATGTGTCGTCAAGAGCACGCAATCGATAACATGTTTCTAAGCAGCGACAGCTCTCGGCGTCAATGCAAAATAGATTATAGATATGTGGATATACATTTTCAATATATCCTGTAGTAACCTGGAAGCACTGATTTGTTTGTAATTCATCCTTAGGCTATCCTATGATGCCTCCATACTGGTCATTAGGCTTCCATCTGTGTCGCTGGGGCTACACCACCACAAATACAACCCGGAAAGTTGCCCAGCGGATGCACAATGCCAGCTTTCCCTTGGTGAATAGACACACCTTAAGAAGGTCTTTGAGTAAACTACACTTAAATCAATGTGTTTTTGACAGCATCTTCCTTTTGTCCCATTCAGGATGTGCAGTGGAACGACCTTGACTATGCAGATAAGCGCAGGGTGTTCACCTTTGACCCCTGGCGATTTGGAGACCTCACAGAGATGGTGGAGGAGTTCCACGAAAGAGGCATGAAGTACATTCTCATTCTGGTGTGACATCTTTCATTTCTTAATTCACTTTGTCCGTTGCAGACTTATTCTGACATCAGTTGGTGTTTTTGTATTTTCTATTTTTGTATGTCTCCACTAGATGGCAGCAAAATACATGTAACATGTAACAGCCCTTCTCTTGAAGGATAGCCTCAAAATATTACTTTTGTATTATCATTTATAACCAAAGTATGATTTAGACTTGACATCTGTAAGAATAATTTTATCATTTTGACACAACGTGTCTGTATTTGCATGTCTGCTTCAGGACCCTGGCATCAGCAGCACCAGTCCTCCCGGGTCGTATCCTCCCTTTGATGATGGACTGAAAAGAGACGTGTTTATTAGAAATGCTACAGGACACCTTCTCATAGGGAAGGTAGGCCCTACTCTCCCCCCTGATAATATCCACCTATGGGGTGTTCTCAGTGTTTATACACACACTCTCCTATATTCTGTATGCAGGTTTGGCCCGGCCCCACCGCCTTCCCTGATTTCACCAATCCAGAGACACGGCAGTGGTGGGAGGATTGTATTAGAGGGTTTTATTCAAAGGTTCCAGTGGACGGTTTGTGGATTGTGAGTACACACACACACACACAGGGCTAACCCGCAACACCATAAACTGATAAGCAACAGGCATGACAGTTTGCTTTGCACATTAAAACCACAGAGCAAGTAACGTATCCTCTGTTGTTCTTCTCCCACACTCCACCCAGGATATGAACGAACCAGCCAACTTTGTCCAGGGCTCGGTGGACGGTTGTCCTGACAGTGATCTGGAGAAGCCGCCCTACACGCCACGTACTGCATTGGTCTTTCATGTCATTTGAATTTAAAAGCATACAAACATTTTTTTTATCGTAACTTAATGTCTTGAAGTGTAAATTGGACTTGTTTTCGAATATATGGCTGAAAAATGAGAACACCAGAATATGTTTAATATCAAGGTTTCCCCCATACTTTCACATACACCTGTAACATTTCCTCATGCGTTACATTGAATCATAGCCATGTTGTTTCTTGCTGTCTTTGAAACAGGAGTGATTGGAGGCCAGTTGAACTCGGGAACGCTGTGCATGTCAGCTCAGCAAATGCTGTCATCCCACTACAACCTGCACAATATGTACGGACTGACAGAAGCCTTCGCCACTCACAGGTGGACCTTGCGTCAAACAAAGCACAGCTGCTTCACAGATCATGTAAAACGATTAGCAGGTTCTAATCTGCCCTCGTGAACAGTGCTCTCAGAAAAGTACGAGGGAAGAGACCCTTCGTGCTGTCCCGCTCCTCCTATCCTGGCATAGGACGCTTCTCCGGAGTATGGACTGGAGACGTCAGGAGCGACTGGCAGCAGCTCCGCTTTTCCATTCCCGGTGAGGCGTAGTGTTTGAGCAGTCTACCAATGGCAAATCGAATGACGCTGTCGCGATTGAGCGGATTTGTTTTTATCGAGGCCCAATCAGTCGTCTCTCCCTCCCAGCTGTGCTGCAGTTCAGCCTGTTCGGGGTGCCTCTGGCTGGCGCTGACATCTGTGGCTTCGGAGGCAACACCACTGAGGAGCTCTGTGTACGCTGGATGCAGCTCGGGGCCTTCTATCCTTTCATGAGGAACCACAACGACAGGCTTAATGCTGTGAGACACAAGACTATTTGCATGCTCACTTTTTGTCTGTATGTTAGTAAACTAAATACATGCATTCAGGGAGGAGGACCTGTATACTCTTCCCCCCACTGTGATTACATTAGCTCTTCTGCCTCGCATATTATGAATACTTCTCCTCTTTGCCTTTGTGTTTTATGTGCCCCTTAGCCTCAGGAGCCCTATGTGTTTGGGAAGAAGGCCCAGGCAGCCATGCGGAGCGCTTTGAACCTGCGTTACTCCCTCCTCCCGTTCCTTTACACGCTCTTCCATCACGCACACACGTCTGCAGACACTGTGGCCCGGCCCCTCTTTGTGGAGTACGTGTCCCCTCTTTCATCCGCAACCCGATTGACTTTGTGTCCTCTGTTGTCCCTCGTAGACATTCTCGTTTCAGTGTTTCCTGTTCATGCTCTCTTTTGTTTTTTTGTCTGCTCCATGTGTATCCTGATAGGTTTCCCACTGACCCCAACTGTCAGACCATAGACAGACAGTTCCTATGGGGGAGTTCACTTCTCATCAGCCCAGTTTTGGAGCAAGGGGCTGTGGAGATTGCTGCCTACCTGCCCCCGGGCACGTGGTACAGCCTGCACGATGTGAGTTGCTTAGCTCAGACTTCCACCGGATCCGTCACTATTCCTGTACGGCTGCGCTGCGTGTCCGCTCCTGTGTTTCTGCTCCGGAGCGCTGCAGTGCACCGGAGCTGATAGGGTGGGGGAATGCGAGTGATGCATATGCGTATGAGCTCTGCTGTCATTCCCGAACCGAGACGGAAAAGTTACGGATCCGGTGGAATTTGGGGGTCACCGGCTTAATCTGTCTCCTGCAATACTGCCTGCATGTGGAGGTTGAGCTAAGATTGACTTCTATACTCTACTGTTGAAGGTTTTTGAATTTATCTGAGGAATCCTGTAGTAATGCATGACTAAAATGTTCACTCATGTTTTTGCACTCTTTAGGGTCAGCCATTCTACAGTAAGGGTCAGTACCTGCTCCTGCCGGCCCCTCTGGACACCATCAACATCCATGTGAGGGAGGGACACATTATACCTCAGCAGGTGGGTGTTTGCTGTGGCGCTCTGTGTATCTTATTTGGTTCAGTGGGAGACAAAATTGAGGAAGATAAATTATTGATACAACGTGTGCAGATGGAACAAGCCCATAATGCATAATTGAAACAGGTGAAACAAGTACTTACAACTCTAGCTTGCAATATCTACTTCTCATTAAACAAACTTATTTGATTGAGGCCTTGTTTTTTTGTGTTTAACCTGTTATGCAGGGTGGCGGGAGGTAGCTGTCACATTCTTTGTATTTCAACTGATTTTAATGCAAGACAAAAGCAACTACATCTCTGTTCAAGTCTTAAAATTGAATGCTAGCTGATTGAATGCTACACCTCGTAACTGCCTTTTCATCTTGTTTTCTTCCATCTGCTTTTTTGCTGGGTAGGAGCCTGCTTTGACAACCGCAGTCTCGCGTGGAAACCCTTTTTTCCTCACTGTCGCACTTTCAGCGGGAGGCTGGGCCTGGGGCGACTTGTTCTGGGATGATGGGGACAGTCTTGACACCTTTGAAGTGGGAAATTATTGTTATCTCATTTTTACAGCTGGACAGGTAAGCCAGACACGAGTAATGTGAGTCTGCGCTTGAAAAGTCTGATGTCACGTGTGTAGGTCTTGTTTCATCGTAGTTAATTAAATCATGCAAGACACTCAAGTATCCACTGCTTCAGTCCCAGGTTGTGAGTGACCCTGTCAGGCTGAATGGCGCTTTGGCCGGTCTGCTTCTGGGAGGGCTGCAGGTGTTCGGGGTGCCTTCGCCGCCTCGCTACGTCCTAGCCAATGGGGAGAAAGTTGTGGATTTTACGTATCGCACTGACACAAAGGTTAGTTCTGTGTGCTTCAGCATTACTCCCTTTGGTTTTACTCCCACACAGACAGATAATGATTCCATTCCATAGATAAGAGTCTGCAAGCCTCCATCTGTGTATGTATTTGTGTTGCCATGTCTGCCCTCTCTGCCTCCACAATCAAAACATCTTTGTGAGTAAAAATCTAACCATTCACGTGGTCTTACTGTAACTTCTCCTCCCACAGGTTTTGAAAGTGAGCAACCTTGCTTTGCCGATGTCTGATGTGTTTGCAGTCCAGTGGGCTCTCTGATGCTCTGATCGTTACAACCGCTTTGGCTTACTGAAATTCTCCATGTTTTTTGGGACTAACGCCAACTGAGAGAGACTTTGCAGCAGCCTGCATTTGCATCAAGTTTCCATGTGATAATATCAAATTGTGGAAACTGATCATCTTGATGTGTCTGATGATCTTGCTTGGTGATTTTTGCAGCTAAAAACGACACTGAATCCATGAAATGTACAAGTTATGGATGTTTTTTTTTAGATTTTTTTACATGACCTCTGACATTGATGAATGCAAATAAAAAACACTATTTATGATAACCATATATTTGTGGTAGAAGTTGTGCATGCAAATTAGCTCCAAAATATAGTGAAAATAGGGGCAATTTGCAAGAAAAGATGAAAGATGAAGTACAATAACTGATGGGCCGTGTTTCGTCATTTTCAATCCCTTATAGAATTGTCATTAAGTAAAGCAAGGAGACATGAGCATAAACATTCTTTATGTTGCCTAGAAATGACCATGAGGTTTTGGCAGAATATAACAATTATTATGAAGCAACAGCATGGTATCACAGGTCAGGGCAGTCACAGAAGACACTTTGTATACAAATTTGCATACATCAGTGTTGTCAGTTGCAAATGTCAAAGAAGGAACAGACCATTCATGCAAAATTGCAGTTCTAATATTAATATTCAACAACATTGGAAAGAAAATAGGACGCCGTGAATTATATGTATTAGTAAGAATGTAAAAAATCTCTAATAAACGGTTTTTATTAGCTTTATAATGGGATGCTCTGCGATGGACCAACAGCAATCCAGCTTTTGCCAGTGACCTTTCAACGTCACTAGTGATGAAAGGGGTCAAGCCTTTTATGGCAGGCTGGATCAGATGTTGACATTGACTGTAAAAAAAAAAAATACATTTGCTAAAAGTTCCCCCCGTTTCCCTCAGCATCTCAGTTTCATCTCCAAAATCCCCGCTGTGGGTGATGTGAAAATAGCCGTTGCCATTCCGGAAGCGGTGATTTTAAGCAGGGGGGGGGGTTGGCTCTGGAAGCTGCGAGGTCAAGTTAAACCCACGTTAGCGCATAATTACCGGAAATACGACAAAAGCGCTCTACAAATTAAAGCGGCCCCTCACTCGGGCTGCGCCGCACCGCGGTTTATTGTGAAAGGCACAACCGGAAGTGTGATTTTTTTCCTGGGAGAAAAAGCAGCAGTGAAACGTGTGGTGTCACTGTCGGAAAACACTGGGATAAGAAGCGAGCCTGGCGCCCCGCTTACAACCCCACCAAATTCGGGGGGCGAAGAGGGCGACGCGGCGCCCGGTTGGTCGTTTCTCCGGTCCTTCCCCCCCCCGCCCCGGTGACATGGATGTCGGACGCGGGCCGTAGCCTCCTGCGGCGGGACTGAAGGTGAGAGCTTCAGCCCCCCCCCCCCCTCCCCCCCCCTCATTCATTCCTCCTGCTGAAACAGGTGAATGTTTGCCAGGAACCGCTCGGGCCGACGGCCGCGTGTCATCGCGTTTTCCCGCCGCCGTTTGACGGAACAAACTTTAAAAGTCGCCACCGCGGATTGTGACAAGCAAATGGGGGGGGGGGCTGTGGGCTCCTCCAGCCAGCTCCTCTAAAATATTCATGTGCAGGGATGGTACAGATAGAATCCATGCTCGGGCCAAAACACACACACACACACACACACATTTATAGTGCATTACTATGGGCCTAATGATGATGCTGCGGTGGCAGAATCCGTGTCCTAGCAGCAGCAGCTGCAGCCTCCCCCTCTCCCACTGCCAGGCGGATGCTGTCCGGCAGCTCCACGGTAGATGATGGACGCCCCCCCATCCCCATCCCCATCTCCATCCCCACCCCCACCCATCGCGGCACGCCTCGCTCAGGCTGCCCCTCCACCAACAACCAGCACAGGACACCTTCACACACACAACAGGTTCAAAATGAGGAAGAACAACACTTAGTTTCCTTACAGAGGGTGGGGGGGGGGGCTTCATGAGGATGGTAACATGCAAAAGAAGAAGTGCTTGATTCCAATTCAAGGGAATTTTACTACGTTGTTGCACCTGAGAGGGTTGGTGTTGCAGCCCTTGTGCATCCTTGCAATATGGCATGTTATTGACTTTGCAGGCGGTGTGTAATGACATTACACGGCACGTTTAGGGGTTTTGCTTTGGTGCGAGTGGTGCGATGGCAGCAGCAACAGTGAAGCACCTTAGATGGCAACAACGGTCATCGTCAGGGCAGGACTTCCAGATCGGTCAGTGGTCTCAAGACCACTTTTTTGGACTCAGGACTTCTTTTATCAGTTGTTACCACCATTTCCTCGCTTTGGACAACAGTCAGTAACTTCCAGTCACTGGTAGACTGGTCATTTCACCCAAGTTGCAACCATGACCTTCTTTTTGAATGTATTCATCTGAAAATTGATTCCATATGATAAAATAATAACAATTACTTATATTCACCTGACAAATCCAGATCTTATTTCGGTATATGAACAAATAAGCCTAAAAATGCTCGGTATGAGTCAAAAACGCAGCCTTTGCACCAAACAAAATGTAAATAAGCAAATGTATATAATGTAGAGTATGTATGATATGAGGTGATTGATCAACCCATCAATTATCACTTATTAGATTGTCTTCCACAGCACAACTGCCACTTTTACGGAGAGTGACTATGGAGCCTGTGCGTTTAAATGTAACTACTTAACTGTATTTAGCTTATTCAGAGAATGAATACAGGC
>CAESWR010000057.1:221085-232435 GCA_903171835.1 Mullus surmuletus | reverse complement strand
CACCCCCCCCCCAAAAAAAGAGAGGGGTCTCTCCTATCAGCACACACCGCACACAGGGTATCCTCTCACTACCAATACTGGCTTTACAGCAAAAGCTCAACCCTCGGTCTATCTCAGGTCTCCTTTCTTTTATCTCCCCTTTTTAAGAAGTGCCTTGAGCCCCTTTCAATTATCTCCCCCTTCCTCTCGGTCGCCGGGAGACAGCTCCTCTCTGCAAATATTTGCTTTTCATGAATATGCCATCATTAAGCGCCCCGCAAAGGTGTGGGCGCAGCACCGACGAAATGTTAATTGCGGCTCGGCGAGGCCCTCTCGCGCATTCCTCCCCTTGCAGGAATCTGGCAGGAGCTCAGACGGGGAACAGACGTCTGGGTCAGGGCAGGCTCAGGCAGAGAGAGCGCGAGACGAACTGGGAGGGAGAGGAAGAGCGCCGCGGAGAAGGAGAGGAAAACATGCGGCGCGAACGAGGTGAAGAAGAGGATAAGAGACAGAGTCAGAATTAACCTCAGACGAGAACTCAAAGGAGGGAACTCGCTTCATATGCATCATGAGCTCAAGCGGCAATCTGCTCCTCGGGGCGTCGGAGCCCCGCTCGTGACGAGAACTATGCCGGTCTTCTTGTTCTTATCTGAGGGAAGGGCGGCTTTGGAATAGTTCTCAGAATTCCCCTCACCGAGTTGAACTCCTTGACCCAAATTAGTCGGTCTCTAAGAGTGGCCACTCCAGTGAAAAGGCTCTGTTGTGTGCGGCGGCTAGAACTCCGGCTCAGACCTCGGTTCCTATCAGCCATCTATCAACCGCTGTGTCCTGCTATCTGATTCTCAAATGTGCACAGCTCTGCGGGGAAAAAGAAGGGAAAAAAAGTGAGTCCTTTCTCAGCAGATGTTCCGGTGATTCGGTAAAGGTGTACCCCAAGGCTCAATGCTCGGGCCCCTTCTCTTTGCCCCATGCATGTCGTCTGTGGATCAATTTCTGGCTCGACGTGCCCGCTCTCTCTGTCAGGTGACCTTCCTGTCATCGCGGCTTGACCTTGACATATCTCGGGGGATGGAAGGAGCAACATCATCTTCAGATGGCATCTGGGAGTGACGTGTGTCATTTTACTCTCATGCCAGAGTGCCCTTTTTTTTTTTGCTGTCCGTTTTATTTCGGAAAAATAGTCAAGTACAAATAATTAGAAATACAACAAAGAGTCATATTATATTTTGCTATATTGTAGCATAATTTAAACTTCTGCAAAAAGCTCCATTCTATACACACACACACACACACACACACACACACACACAGAGGCTAAAAAAACCTGTGTGTGTGTGTCTGTGTCTGTGTTTTCAGCCCAGGACGTCATTGTTGCAGTACTTTTAAATAGAGCTTTCTGCAAAAAGCTCAATTTTTTCCTATTCTATATATTTCAGACAAATAAATCAGATGTCACACAATAGTTACTTAATACTTGAATTGTTTTTTCTTTTTTCACCAAATACCTTTTTACTCTTACTCAAATAATTATGTGGGTTTTTACCTCTCATACTATATGTGTGTATATATATATAAATTATCAAATGTAACTGTACTCTTAGTTGAGTATGATTTTTGTGTCCACTTCTGTGTATAAAGAGCTCTCACTCAGGTCTGCATCACAGTTACCGTAAATAGTTTTGTCTCTGCTGCCGTCTATTTAAAGGGTCTCACCGCATGCAAGACCTGTCGCTGATGCTTGCTGAGGAGGCGGCCCCTTGGTCTGCAACCACTAGAACTCTGAGGAGGTTGTTTCCCCCCCGTCTCTTCTAAAATTTCTGAAAGCACCGCCGCTCTAAAAATGCAACATGTGTCGCTGGCTTCCTTGCGTTTTGTCATGAAAAGAGTGAGACGACTCGGGGGTCTCCTCGTGTGAGGGAGCTCGGGCGTTTAACAGCCTCGTAAGCTGCAAGTGAGTGTATGAAAATGTAAATCTAACACGAACCAGAGACGATGAGAGTGTTTGGTTATTTCTCAAACAGTTCCTGACCGCCCGAGGGCTCGCGACACTCAAAGTCATCTCTAAAGCAACTGCTAGAACCATCTTCTCTCGACATCACAGCTCAGATATTTCTAAATTCCCAAACACTACTGCCCCAGATTATTCTGGTTCCCCCGTTGTTTTACCTGTTTTTAATTACCGAGCGATTTCGACCCTCGTATTTCCCTTTGAGCCGCGCATTTAATGAAACATGTGTTATTTATAAAATGCATTATCGCTATTATTATTAAGGCCTAAAAAAGACTGAGTGCGTTCGCCCCGAGGGAGTTCAGTTGTCAGTTCAAGCACAACTGGATGAGGACCAAGAGGCCGGCATGAAAAGACGGATTAGAGTCGGTTTCAACATGGAGCTGGTATCTGTTGCAAGACCGCCTTAACGTGGCGAACAGCGACGGCTTTGTCTTGCGGCGAGGAATGCGGCCGGTGCGGCTAAATTGGAGGTGGCCATTTCCGCTGGCGTGGGCATTGTTGGCACGGCCCTTCGGCTCGGGAGGGCAGCAGCACGCGCTGTGCGATGAGGAACGAGAAGGCCGCGCCGGTGGTTTTGAAGAGCGGAAAGATGAGCCAGAGAGGAGACTGCTGTGGAAGAATATTTTCATATCTATGTTGATCCACTGTAAAATAGTCCCTCCGGTATTTCGCAGGCCTTTTTTGAGACCGTTGCGGCCTAAAATGCCTGATATCCAAAAAATTGCGTTGAAAGTTGCAGTGTTTTTGAGGTTTTTGTTGCAATTATATTGTGAGAGGAAGTGAAAGTTGCGATAAATTGTTGCAATGTTCCCTTTTTGTAATCAAAATTGAGTAACACGTTAAATATTAAGTTATCACTGAAAAAAACAATAAAGGCACTTGAGAAATCGTCCTATGAATAACCTTTCGTACATGCCAAAATAAAAGATTAACAGGACTACAAAAATGCTGCAAAATAAATCACAGCCCTCGCCGCAACGCTAGAGTTCTGCTTTTCACGATCTCTCGCACTTATTTTGGTCGGCAAGTGTGAGACGTTGGACTCGCACATGCTGCTTCTCTTGAACGTAAACAAGGAAGAAAGGCGGAAGGTAGCTTGTCGACGTCAGCTCAAGACGATGTTGCGGGAAAGTTGCGGTTATTGGTTAAAATCTCAACAACGCTCTGAATTCGCGGGAATCGGTTGAATTTGCGTTGAGGTTGCGAATCGCAACATTGCGAAACCCTGGAGGGTCCGGTAAGACCTCAATGTGACTGATGTTTCCTGTCTTTTGCCCTTTGCCCATCTATCTTACAGTGAGTGATCATATTAAAGACAGAGACCTTCTAATAAGGGGTGATTGGACAATAGAGGATGTGTGGAAACTATGTATAACCAATATCAGTGTGTGTTCTGTATATAAGCCTGAAAGCCTGACATGCAGTGGACTTCATTCAGCGACTACCTGAATACTGGTTGTCTGAGTGATTTCCCATTTCTGCGGAAATCAAAAAAGACGTCTACCAGAACTTGAGAAGAGTATCGAATTTGGCTTCATCAAACAACTTGGATAAAAACCCACCACGGCGCGCCATAATGCATCCAACACGTGGGCGTTTGTGTAGCGCGAACGCTCCTCGGTTACCTTTACTTCGTGCCGCTCACTCCGTCTTATTCAATCCCTCTATTCTCCCCCGTCGAAAATGGGATGTGAAAGGCATCGGCGCGTGACAGCGCGTGTGTGAGCGGGATTTGGGATGCTTCCTAATTTACGTTTTATCCCCCCCCCTGCACACACACACACACACACAACCCTAAACCATCCTCTCTTCGTCGGCCGCGTTCCATTTCTCTCCACAGGTGAATTCTGCCTCCCCCTCCCCTCTCCTGCGCAGCCCCCCTCCCGCCCCCCTCCTTTGTCTCTCGTCTGTCGCCCTCCCCCTCCGGCCGCCTTCTGCTCTCCTGGAGAAGTCAACCTGTTATCGGCGGGGTCTATGAATAGCGCAGGGGGTTGGAGCTGCGACCCACTCACCTCCCCGACATAGCTCATGTCTTATGCATTACCCCTGCATGTCAGGATCCCTCAAGCTCTATTTCTGCCGTGTGTAGCTCTGCTCTGACACCTGCTCTCCAAAAAAAAACCCCCCTCTACTCCACCACATACTGAGAATTTAAATTGAATAACAGCGCATTGCAACGACGTCTATTCAAATAAAGAGTCCCTCGGTTAATTAATAGCACGCGGTCCGTTTTCCCCTAAAAGCAGATGAAGTGTGAAACGGCTACGTGCGAGCTCTGCACACTTCTTCCTGCAGATTATCCGCGCAATAACAAAAATGGCTGCAGCCCGGCCGGCGTGCAGATGCGTCGCGGAGATAAGACGCCGATGCCGTCCTCCTCCTCCTCGCGTTGGGAAAAATTTGGTCGCGGCGAGAGAGCATTTATTCCCAGACCCTGTTTACGCCGCGGCGAGCAACATCCGCCCAGTGTTTCTCCTCCATGCCGCGGCTCCAATAATACACCGGGGACAAGGAGCTTAGCGGTGACAGCCCCAAATCCCTCTTTCCACAGTACTGATTTCTGGATTAAGGAGGGGAGATTTCCACACCTCTGAATTGTATTGTGTTACGGGGCTCATGCATCTTTTCATGCATCTTTTCTTCTGCTGGGTGCATCGAAATGGGGGCATTTCCTTATTTACACAGATTTACGGCGATTCTGGATGGGGCATTGGGGGCTGTAACATGGATGTGTTTTGATGCGGGGAGAAGGCGGAGAATAAGCCTGAATGTGGTCGTAAACCTCCTTTATAAGGGGATTCGGAGCATCGTAATAAACAGAACACCTCCATCCACCACCAGCAAACAGAATGCGCATTTCAGCTCCTGGAAAGCGTGTTCCAGAGAGGCATTGTAGTTTTATTTATTTATCTATTTCTGTATTGGCTCAAGGATTGTGAAGTCAAATTATGTTTCAAATATGGTCTCGCGGCGCTTGGCTAGATTCGGATGGCCCGAAAATGGTCGGAAATATTTTCAATCCGCCGCGATGGACCCTCCAACCTTGGTCTTTTCAGTCTGCTTCCATGTCTTGGCCCGCTGAAGCCCCCCCCCCCCCCTCCTCTTTCTCCCCCTCATATCCTTCGTCATTTTCCTCCCTTGTTACATTACCTAACATTGTTTTGACTTTCCAGGTTCCGCATTCTTCTGCTCGGCATACCGACCTGCCTGCCGGACCACCGGAAGAATTCCTGGCCTGTGATTATCCACTCATATTTCATTTAAGTCTACACACACACACACACATGCACACACACGAACAGGGGGAGGCAATAAATTAATGGAATGGGCTTTACTCTTTTATTACTTGTGAGGAAAGGTTTATTGTTTCTTGTTGCAGGGAGCTGAATTGATTTACTGATACATTCCAAAATGTCCAAATGCCATTGATTTGCTTCTGAGTGATCAATCTGGGTGGATTTGTGTTCTTTTTTTTTCTCCGAACAGATGCTGTATGTGCTGTGTGTGTTTCCCTAATTCCTCTCTTACGCGAGCCAAATTAAACACAGCTTTATTGCCTGTTTATTCTACATTTACTGAGAAATTAACTTCTGAAGTGCAATTAATTAGGAGCGGGGAAATTATGAAAATGTAAATCAAGTCAAACAGAGATTTCCCTCATGATGAGGCGGCACATACGTATGTGCATTCAAAATTACAGTGAAACACGCCGTTTTGTCTGGAAAAACAGTAATTTTTGCCCGGATGAATAAACAAATTAAACCCAGTTATGCGTCTAGAGCCACCACATCAAGGCTTGCACACACACATGCTGCTTGCAACAAAACACGCGCACACATCCTACCAGTTGGCAGCGGGTGTTAATTGTGTTGGGCCTCAGGGCAAAAATAACACAGTGTGTTCTGTCTTTCAGCGGCGGATCTTCCCAAGCAAAACAATCATGATGCATCGATGAAACAATCTCTTTTCTTTATCTGGACAGAGCGATTCATCATTACACATCTGACTATGGAAAGCGTATTCTCTTTTTCTCTCTGTTCTTATTTACTGACTACCCCCCCGCACCCCCCCCCCCCCTTCTTCCTCATGAATCCCAACAGGCAGTGTTTTCATCACTATATGCCTGTTAATTGCTAATTAGGCTGGTGTAGCAACAGACCCCTGTGTGAGGTGATAGTACTGTGTCAGTGTACATAGAATAATTACAATGAGAGGTGTTGTAAGAGCCTGTCAACATCTGCTCCCAGTGTGGCTGCAAGAAAGAAAGAGGGGCATAATGGACACAGTTTGGGCAAATGTGGCAAACAAAAATATCAGAGGCCATTTTGCAGATTTCACACCCAGGATTTTAACACCAGAGGATGAATCTTGCTTATTTCACGCACAAGCTTTCACAACCATGTTTACTCTTTTTTTTTCGAGGCCTCTGCACGATCTCAGACCACCCATTTTTTCTTCTTTAAACTGGGCAGCGATCGAAATTCGAATGCACTTTTTTGCGGTGGGAGTCCCTGAACTAATGCAGAGCTTGGGAAAAACCCACGACCACATTTGCGCGCACACACACATCCTTAGCATGTCAGCAATGTGTTTCAGTTCAGAAACAGATGGAATGCAATGAAAACGTTGCTCCGTTCTGTTATCAACACATCTCGGCATTCCGGGCCGGGCCTCGGTTGTTCGCGTTTTGGGACCCGTTGTGTGTGAAGAGTGGATCTGCATTTTTAAGGGCGTCAAAGACGCTCTCATTAAATATTTGCGGCGTTCTGCTGCGGCTCGCGCGGATTCGGCCGCACATCCCCCCACGTTCCTCTTTACTCGGTGCCTGTGTAAAGCATGTGTCTGTGTGTTTGAGGTCCGGGCCCGAAGCGCACTGAAGAGCTTGTCTGTGGGCAGAGCTACTCTGAAAACATATGTTGGTCTAATAGATTTAATATGGCTGTAAATTACAGTCAACGGAGCGCCGGAGAAGCTGCACCACTCCCATGGAAATGAGCACCACTCGAGTGCCTTTTAACGCTGCATGCAAACACCTCATTGGCTGGTGTGTGTGTGTGTATCTGTCTGCTTTCTTCTGACCCTCATGGAGCCGTCAACACTGACTAAGCAGAGTGCATTAAGTGTGTTTGCGGTCACTTACGCCCGCCATTTTCCTTTTCGAGGCAGCTTCCCCCCCCACGTCATTTATTTTGTATCATGCATTTCATGCTGCGTTTGGTACCGTGGAGCAGATTGCATGGATTTCTTGTCACTCAGTGATTAATTTCATGCTTCATTTGAATGGATCGTGTAATTATCCAGACAACTGCCTTAACCAGAAAAATGACTGTAAAGGCTGCGGCTTTGAGATGTAGCCGCCTCGCCCCTTTTATTTCTCAGTTCAGGACCTGCATTTGAAAAGAAAAAAAACCAAAACACGAGAGCTACTTTGCCTGTTTCCTCATCCGCACGGCGACGCATGAACAGCGCACGCATGATGCTTGCATGCGCTGGGTCGAGTGTGAGCATGTGCATGGGTGAGCTTGTGTGTGTGTGTTAAACTGTTGATTGTTTGAGTGGTGGTTGCATGCAGGCAGATTTTAACCTGTGCCTCTGCCTCATTAGGCCTGCCTCCGGTTGCCATGGTTGTCTATTAGAGCGGCGGAGATTAAAGACTCATTTACATGTGAAAGAGTGGAGGGGTGAGAGAGAGAGAGAGAGAGAGACGGCGCGAGATAGAAGGAGAGAGACTGTGCACTCTTCCTCTCCCTCCTCACTCGAGTGTATTCATGGGGAAAGGGTCAGATAGGGCACAGACAAATGTTTGCAGAAGCTTTGGCCATTCATATCCGTGTGTGTAATTGACTCGGGGTCTTTTCTCGTGCATCATATTAAAAGATTTTGCCAGCTTGCGTGCGGGTTTCCGGTTGACATGCATGCCATTATACGCTCTCCACCAATCATTTCTGAATGGGCGTTCTTGTGGTTTATTGGCTTTCAATGCATGGAACCACAACCTGGGGAACTTTTTTTTTTGCAGCTCTTGCTGTCCTCACATTTCCTGCCTTTCTGCCGCGCAAAATAGGGGCCACCACGCACACACTGACACACACAGTCATTCATATTCGTAATGCGATGACAGCAAAATGCTTTTCTTAAAAGTTAGCGCTCGGTGATGTATATCTTTTGTGTGTGTGTGTGTGGACAGCTGGAAGTTTTGCATACCGCATGTGGGCCAACATCTGGCGCCCTGTCGCATCTCGTCTTCTAAGTAGTAGTATGAGAGGCACAGCAAATACGTGTTAAAGTAATGAAATAAATCTCACTGAATCCACTCACTTGTTCGTCGCGATTCACTGTGGCCTTCCGCGGCGAAAATGCCGTCATGTGTTGTTGTTGTTGTGGAGCTTATTTTTCAGAGCTGTGCGAGGTGGACCTAATGACTTTGAGAGTGTAATTACCGACACTGTTCATGGGAGGCATGAGTCACCTCCTTCCCTTGCTCTCCCTGTGTTTCTCTCAGGAGCCAAATGGCAAGGCGGAGCGCTCAATTACGCTCTGACTCATGTCGCCATGATGGCTCTGACATGGGGGAAAAAAAAAGACTGTAAACTCACGGTGCAGCGCAAAAGTCAGATATTTTGCCGAAAGTAAATATTCCGGGTGGATTCATTACAATGATTTGTGCAGTGCATCGCCTTCGCATTATCAGTCCACGCAGGCAGTGCATGAAAATCACAATGGCCTCTCCCAGCCGCGAGCCTGCAAGCCATATTTTAGACTCTTAATAAGCCAAGTCTGAGGGCTACAGGCAGCCACAGACAGCAAGGAGAGAATCTTCTCTATGAATATTAATGTGTGGTACGGGGGAGGTTGAGGGTGGGGAGCCAAAGCCTCCTCCAAATCCTCCGCAGATAAACTGAGAGGGGAAGAGAGATGATTACACGCATGGTTTTTCACAGGGCTCCCCCAAATCTCATTTTCTGTAGTGCATTTTAATGGGATCCTCGCACACACCTCAGCCGGCTAAGTCTGCGGATGCCCCCCCCCCATATAAAATTCCCGGCTCCCGCGCCCGTTTTGAGCGGCGCTGTGAGGGCGGGCCGCGGCGTGTTTTGTCACGGTTTTTATGCGAGCAAAAATCGGGCCTTGTCGACCTTTTGTCTTTGTAATGCGCCGTATGTATCACTGTCATTTATATGCGGCCTCAGACAATGGGGGAGCGGCGCGAGATGGATGAGAAGAGGCGCCGGAATAGGAATCAAAGTCATTCTCTGCGGCGGATGATGGAAGAGGTCACCACATTCAGGCCCGGAGGGAAAAAGATATAGACGTGTGTGAGACGCCAAAACACGACGGAAAATTAGTTTAGATGAAGAAGAATTGACCACGTCCTATACTGTTGACTCACTTTTGGCTTATTTGTTTATCAGAAAATAAACCCACATCCCACTTAACACTTGCAGAACACAGCATTGGATTTATACATGAATTCCCATTAAATGCCGCCGTGATATCTGAGACATCCATTGATCCGAGCCGGCCTCGCTGACGGCCTCTTGTTTATTGGCGATAGCCATCGGGGTGACCTGAACACACACAGGGGACTGTTTAATTACACACTCTTACTCCACGTGTCCATCAATAATCCGACTGATGCAATCATTCATGTGGCCATTTCAATCAATAACTTCAAGTGAGCTGCTGTCAAACTCTGGGTCACATGATCGGGGTCTCACATTAGCTTTACGACATCATTACCGCGCTCCTTTTTACTATCTGGAGTTTACCGGCCATTTACCACCAATCTGTTGGTTAAATGGGCCATTCGTTGGTCTTTACGTAGCGGCTGCACTTTGTGTTTTAATTGCACACATGAGCGGCAAAGCAGGAGGGAATGATTATTGTTCTTTGTCAGGGAGAAAAAGTTGTTGATGATGTTAATAATGGCTGGAATCATTTTAATATAACGCAACCAAGTAGAAAACAGGAGCATTTAATCCATCAGTGTTAATTCAAAAGCTAATCTGACACTCTTATAACTCTACAGACAAGAAAATCCCTGCTTGTCAGTATCCTGAAAGCTACAGAGTGAACGGAAACATAGGGTGTTGCTTGTTTAGGATCTTTGTTTCATGTCATTTGACTGGAAAAACATAGAAATACAAATGTATCTATTTTTTTTACAGCTATCATGTCAGCAAATCTAATTCAATGAGGAAATAATTCAGCAGCACATGATCCTACATTCTGACAACTGTCAGACCAGGTGTGTTTTTCCATTAACTATGATTTTATCTCAGCGGTGCGCTCTTCTCAGGAAACCTCTCCGTGGTGCCATCTTTTTCCGGGGAAAAAAACACAAACAACTACAAACAAACCAAAAAAGGAGTGGTATGACATTACAGCACGTCTGGGAGGCATCCGCGGAGCCAGAGGTGTTTTTTAACTGAGATGCGTCACGAGAGCGCGTGGATAATTGCATCTCCTTGCAATCGCTCGACCTATTTAAATCTCTGAAGTGTCCATTAGTGTCCTGATTAAACGTTTTTGTCTTTTCGTAGAGGAGCGAGGAAAGTGTGCAAATTGAAACTAAACGGTGCTCCTTCTGCGGGACGTAAATCTGTTTGTACAGTCAGCCTCCCTTTTTTTCCGGGGGGGGTCAAAAGCGAGTCTGTAAAGCATAAATCGTGAAGTTCGGGGGTTGCTTTCAGGGTGAAGGTAAGGGTTAATCCTCAGGAAATGAATGTAAGTCAATGTGATGTCCCCTCGACTTATGAATATCCGCAGAGACGCGCCGGCTCGGACCTGCAACTCACAATCATGTGCAAAAGCTTGAGCACCACTTTTGTTGTGGTTGTGATTAGCGTTTTGCATGTGGTGTGAAATATGTGTCTCAGCAGGAGCGGAGGGCTTAAAAAAAACTCCTTAAAAAAAGCACACATGACAAATTGTTGTTTCATAGGTTTCATGGCAGCGTCTGTGTTCTGGTTGCTGCAGAATCTTTTTACAGTGTTTCAATAACAAATAAAAATAACTCAACCAAAGATATATTATTTTTCTAAGGGGGTGGAAATTTTACCACAGCCGTGCGTGTGAGATACGTGATTTGAGACAGCACTGAGGGGCCGGCCCCATCTCGAAGCCCCCTGCGACATTGAAAACATTTACGGCCTGTTTGCTTTTGTTTCCGCCATCCAGCAGGGTTTGTGCTGCAACAAAAAAAAAAAGGCCAACTCCACCGCCTCGCCGTGTGTGTGTGTGTGTGTGTGTGCATGTGATAAGTCGAATTCAGCGGGAAGATGGAGAAGTGTGAGCACAGCCGCGACGCTGGCTCTCCAGCACCGACGTGTTAGATTAACATCTCACATCCCAGCCCTC
>CAESWR010000057.1:162320-175533 GCA_903171835.1 Mullus surmuletus | reverse complement strand
TTTTATTTTAGCCTTTTCTTTTTTCAGTCAGACCGTCATTGTTCTCTTTTGGTCGTTTTCTATTTGAGTTGCCTAGTCGAGCATGTCAACATCCCCCATTAACTCTCTTTGCATAGCTACCTCCTCTAAATATCTCCCCACCTTGTGAATTCAACTCGAAAGCCTCCTCGACTCTTTTTCTCTTTATTTATAGTAATCTGACAAGAATGTTAATTCACTTTTTGAAACAGACTTTTTGCTTTTGCCATCAGCTTCAGCCCAGTAGGAGCGGTATGAAACAGTGCAGTTACAAGCTGGATGGGTTTTGTATCGTCTTGTAAAAAGGAAGGATGTAAACGTTGTAAAAACTATTTATTGACGTTCGGTCTCAAAGTGCAAACACGGACATTATAGCAGGCGTTTTCCAGAGCGGTGAAATACGGAAGTGATCAAAGGACTTACAAGTTCTCGGCACAGGCTCTGTAAAAGCCATCATGCCTGAGGAGCTTTGTGCCAAGTCCCTCTGCAGTTATGAAGTACAACTGCTGGTATTAAAACTTTACTTTGTCGTCTTTCATTCAGCGGTGCCTCGCCAGCTCCGGGGTTTGGCAACTGTAGACGAAGTGGCTCATGGTTTTCCACTCAAGACTAACCCTGGCAATGTTCTGTTATCTTGAAATCGCCCTGGATCTATGCTCTGCTCTGCTCCTTTTGTGTGTGTGTGTGTGTGTGTGTGTGTGCACGTTGTGTTGGGGGATGGGACTTCTCTTACTAGTAAAACTGTGAGATCACTGCATGGAAAAGAGTGTGAATGACTAGAGACATCGAAGGAAAATGATTTGTTTTTAACCAGAGGAGCGTAGTGTGAGGAAAGTCTAGGTAAATCTCCGTCATAGACTTTTTATGACACACGGCCGTGAACTATGAACCGAGTGATTCACACCCAGGCAGACACTTGGCGGTGAGCAATTAGGAATATTGTCCCATGAGCACTACACTAAAAGGACTCAGCCCTTCCAGCTAACACTTTCCCTCGTCCTTGGGTTGTGCCCCGTGCGTCAGGAGCTTTGTGCTGTGTTAGACATTCCTTTAGCTGCAGTTCTCAGTGAGGAATGTGATTGTCAAGCCATCAGCGCGGTGGAAGTGCCCTGGATGTCTTTTGGCAAAACAACTTGAGCTGGCCGAGAGAATCGCTCTTTTATATCAGGACTAGTGCACCCAGTTGTGTTTCAGAAACTGATAACAGTCGTCTGTATTTGATGTACAGTTTATTGATACACATTCCAGATAATGAGCATGCTATTTTAATCACATGCAAGTATAGGGTCCGTCTTTTCAAGAGCAGAGAAAGCCCCCACCGCCCACCCAACTTGAAATTTGACACTTAACTTTCCATGGTGTAGTATTTATCCTTTCTTGTCCCATTTTTCCATCGCTCCTTTGCATTTGCTGTTGCTTCTGTCTTGTTTGGACACGTCTGACTTCAGTGGGAGGGCTGCAGAGGCTGTCGGACTGGATTGCACCCCTGCCCCGACTGGCCTCGTACTGGAGATGCTGGCACTCGTCCTATCTGAGCGTTTAAACACAAATGAGGGCACAATGGACTGTTATTGTAAAGGATTCTACTCGTATCAGATACTGCATGTTAAGCAGGTATCCGTCAGCTAAACCAGCTGGTGGGCAGAACAAAAGATTTGTGTTTGTTGTTGGCTAGAACAGCTTGACTTTTGGGGAAATTGTCCTTCCTCCAAGGGTTAGATGACAGCAAAAAGCCCCAAGAGGCTGTGTGTTACAATGATTATAGAACCGGCTAAGGGGCGTTGTTTGGAATGACATGCATCTGTGTGGCAATTCTAACATCACTGTAAATCATACACATGGCTTATTGTTTCTATAAATGGGTTACTAGGGATCCTGCTGAATATTTTGTACGCATCAGCAAAAAAAGTCACAATATGTTGAAAAGGAATAATCTCTCTAAGCAGAGTTTTTTTGTGGCATTTATCTAGACATGTGGCCAGGCAACACAGAGATAATGCAAAAAGTATGGTTAAAGATTGGTTATAAATTTCCTTTCGTTTTCTTCTTCTATTCTCAACATTCATTCATGCACCTATTCACATTCATAACTAATACACGTACAATATTTTAAATTGTTGTTTTGTTTATCCTCTGCTCCCTATAAAGGCAATTGAAAGATGTTTTGGTGCAGCGCAGTGTTGATATCTGACCGGAAGAGCCGCCACAATTGTTGTATGGTACACAATGGTGAACAGATGTTTCAGATAATTCTCATTTTACCAAAATATCCGAACTATCAAGGAGTGCTGGGAAATAATTGGAGCAAAATTTTGATTCCACAGACGGTTTAAAGTTGTCAATGAGGTTCCACATGATCAAAAATGTGCAAGTCATGCTACCCGAAGACACAAATGGTGACGTGTGACGTTGAACCACTTGATTATTTATGGTAAAACGGTTGCATATTGTTGCTTTCATGGAGTATTTTAGGAAAGGAACTCTCCATTATCTGGGTTCCAAGACTGAAATTGGTGTTGTATTGGAATGGCAGATATGTAGCGAGAGGCAGGTGCTTTTAGATAGCTATTAGGTTAGCTTTAGTAGCTTACAGTAGCTGGACATCCTGAAAATGACAAAATCCACCTAGAACGCAGAGTATCCTCTTGTGTTAGCATGCTAAGCCAAGCTAATTTGCAGGCTGGTGTAGCTCCAAGTTTAATTGGCCAAAATCAATGTGGAAAGCAATTTTCTTCCTATCTATCTACCCACAATGACCACCATTTTGACCATTGTTTCGATTTTAAACCAGTCATCCTGCTCTATCAACAGCCGACCAGTTCACCAGCAGCCATCGGTTCACTTCCTGTCATCCAAAACAGCTCTTAGCCACAAAACAAAACTGTATCCACCCGCTCGGTTCCGCTGGGTGACTCACTAGATGTACCACATTTTCTGCTGTGGCAGGTTGAGGTCACGAGTTGTGCTCTGTTCACTGCTATGATTGTTGTCCCAAAAAAAAAAAGATGGCAGTAATGGCCCGTAAACCTTTGGACAGCTCCCTAACTGGATTGTCTCTGTACTGTTAATCATCCAAGCGAATGCTTGTCTGTGCCTATAATCAGGGAGTTCTACTTCTTCTTTTTCTCAGTTCTGGTTTTGAGTGCGTGTGTGTATGTGTATCACCGTGAATGCAACTGAGTCTCTCCCTGAGGTCAGGCCTCATTTCCTGAGCTGTGTAAAACCTCCGATGTGAAACTAACTTAAGAAATATCTATTTTGATTTAGGGCTGGGCAATTAATTGAATTTTAATTTCAATCACAATTTTGGCATCTCCAACAAAGGTGAAGCCAAGATAATCGCGATAAAATGATTGCCGTGCCAGGTTCTGGGGAAGGTTTTAGAGGTTCTTGAGAAAGTTTAGGGGTTCTGGAGAAAAAGGTTAGAGGTTAAAAATGACACCTAATTTTAATTTGTTTTTCAGTTGAATTATATCTAAAGTTCAAGGAAATCCACTGATAAAAAGACAGTTTTAAAAAAAGTTCACTGAATGCATGATGTTTCTGAAGTCAATAAATAATCGTGATCTCAATATTGACCAAAAATAATTGTGATTATGA
The DNA here is from genome assembly GCA_903171835.1 of Mullus surmuletus. Lineage (NCBI taxonomy): Eukaryota > Metazoa > Chordata > Actinopteri > Syngnathiformes > Mullidae > Mullus > Mullus surmuletus. The sequence continues at coordinate 171,915 of CAESWR010000057.1, read as the reverse complement.
TTTTTGCCATAACCAAGCAGCCCTATTTTAATTGTTATGTTTGCTGTTGAGCCATCAGCAGATAGGGGTAGACGTCCATGTGTTTATCATAGCCAGGGATCGGTTGAATATTGAGCTAATCAATTGGATCCAGGCGCAGGAGGCCGAGTCCAGCTGTGGTCTGGCGCGACGCCGCAGCTGTGGGAAAGAGGACGGAGAGACTGGAAGGAGTTTGTGCGAGTACCCGAGAGGCTTACACGCTGTAAAGAGAGCAGCAAATTAGAGAGGATAACGGGGGAAAGACAGCAGAGGGGGAGTATGATGGGAATCGCACAGAGAGTGAGGGGCCCACAGACGAAGTGACATAACTGACCGTTTATTCTGAAACAGGAAGAGGAAGTGAATACTTAGATGACAGGCAAAAAAAGCGTCTGTGCACGCACTTATACTCAGTCCGATTTGCCGATGACTTCAACCGCAGTGTGTTTCTGTCTCAAATGCAAAGTCTAAACTAACCTTATGGTGGATACGTTTGTTGTATTGTCATGCCTTTTGACAGTATATTCAGTTTGCAGTGCTTGGAAGAAGAGTATTTTGTGAGATACCTTGAATTTCTCTTTCAAAATAGGAGTACCTCATCAATTAAAGGGTTAAAACATTTCTATTTTTTTTGTTATAACCCATAAATATTAATCTGATAGTAGTTAAAGGATTTATTAAGTCCATGCGTGCAGTCAATGATTCATCCACCCGTTAGTATTCCTGTATGTCGTCTTTCCCATGATACAAAGTAACTTTCCCTGTTCTCAGTAAAGACCACAATCCATCCGTCTGTGTTTCCGTCCATCTGGCCGGCAGCGCTGCCTGTCATATCACTGCACGGACGGCAACAAGAGCTGCACAAACATGATCGAAATCCCACTGCTGTCCCGCAATAACACATGCGGGATGGAAAGTCCGAAAGATGAATGTCCCGCTCGCGTGGCATCTGTGTTTTGATTTGTTGCTCTCACCTGGGCTGTTTCTGGTGAACAGGAAAAACACGCCTGCGTGCGTTTTGGGAAAATGAACGACACAAGTTTCCGTCATCCTGTTTTAAATCAGTCAGCAGAACCAAACTCACATCAGGTTTTTTTTCTGATTGTTTGTTCTGATGTTATTATGACACTGCAATGTGTGTGTGTGTTTCATGTTCGTGCAGATCGAGAGGCGGCTGGAGTTGGTGCGTTTGGTGTCGCACAACACCCATAAGAGGCTCGTGTCCTGTTTGCAGGGTCAACTGGGTACAGACACGGAGAAGAGACAAGTAAGAAAATGCTCCGTGTTTCTTTTCCAGGCTTTGAGAGAAATTAGTCTCATATGATTTCTGCGGACAGTCTAAGCAAAAGAGTCAGAAAATATGCACAACACAATTACCAGCATGTCAGAAAGACTTCTAGGGAAACTTCTCCCATGTGCATGTCGCTCCCTATTTTTCCCCCCTCATTTCCTGTTTACATACTGCACTGTTGCCGTGTAATAAGTTTTGTAAAAAAGATAAATATTCTTAGAAAAGCTTCACCTACTTTCTCTTCGGCGTAATTGGAGTCATTCAGCAGCTACACACACACACACACATTAGGAACAGTGTACATAATCTCTTTTTTATTATTTGCACTTTGTGACCCACAAAGATGTGATCGGAATGTAACATGCAGACTTTAAAAGAACCAAGGAAGGACTTGCTATCTTGTGCCATGAACACATCTCCTCTTATGTAACACTCTGATATTAGAGGGGAAAATATTCATCATTGGCAACTGGCCAGCTTTTCTCAAGACTACTCCAGTCTCACAAATACACACACACATGCAGGCCAAAGGAAGGACAAGAGATGAAGTAAGGGAAAAGTAGTGTTTATGTTGCGAATGGTTAATTGCCTCAATCTTAGATCTTTGTGATGTTTTGCACATTCAATCCACATCAAAAACAAGCCGATTTATCACAGGAAGTGCTCGTAGTATCTCCTGCTCTGCGTCTATCCCAAGAACGATCTTCGCTTGCTTTTGAGCTTACTAAACTAGTTGATGATTTGCCCCTCCTCAGAAAAAGCTGCCCCTCACCGCTCTGCACCAGGCGATGCAAGAGGGAGGCGCTCAGCTGGGGGAAGAGAGTCTGATTGGGTAAGGGGGCAAACTTGATCTTTTTTTTTTTCACGTACACATTTGCAAATTCTGCTCCGTGTGGGGAACATGGTGATAATGGTCATCGTCACATCTCTTCTCCTGTGCGGAACAGCAAGATGATGGATGTGTGTGGAGAAGGGGAGAGCAGGTTAGCCTCCGAGCTGATGTACCACGAATTACAGCTCGAGAGAGAAATCCTGGAACCTCTCAACCAGCTGGCAGAGGTAAAACACCCTCACCGATGCATCTGGATGAGAGCAACAAACTGCTTTTTTTCTCCAAAACATCCCGTGAGCTTGAACAGACTGTGTGATTAGTGTCACGACGGAGCCAAATTCACAACAGTCTTCAGCAGGTTTTTTTTTTTATGTGCAATCACCACGTTGTACGATTCATGAGAAACTTTTCTCACGGGACAGTTACTGCTGATGTTGATTTTGACTATGAGGTGCATGCAGGCTCATGCTGCAAATCTCCACAGGTTGATATTCCTAACATACTTAAACAGAGGAAGCAACTTGCCAAACTGGTCCTGGACTACGACTCAGCCAAGACCAGGTACTCTTGTTTACAGTCAAAATTGTGTGACTCAATGTTTTTAAACCCAGCTCATGCACAGACCAAACAAGTTGCAAAGGGAAAAATGAGAAAACTTCTGGCTCCCTGCTGACATATTTGACGGTGTAATCATGTCGCTAACCAAAGGTGGTACCAAGCAGCAAAGTCCAACAACCAGGCCATGGCCGCCAAGGCAGACTCTCTCAAAGACGAGATGGATGAAGCTCTCAACAAAGTGGAAATATGCAAAGTAGGTTTACTTTGAAATCTCTTTGTGCACTCATTCTGGCATTGGTTGCATCCTGATGTAGGAGGGTTTAATCATTTTTCAATTACAACCATCAGTTTGATTAATATAAGTGATTATCAACAAGTGCCATCACTGATGAAATTGATTACTTCATGACTACAAAACAATAACGAAGACTGGAGTTAATGACTAATGCCTTCAGGTTGATGAAAGGAGAGGGAATGACCTCAAACTTGGCATGTACAGTTTTCCTCTGTCAACTAGAGCAGGACTGCTATCGCTTAATTAGCTCTGCTGCTAAGCTCCCCCCTCCCCCTTACCGCTGTTCAGTCGAAATCAAAGAAGTAGATGTCTGATTCATTATTAGAAATCAGCAAAAGCAGCAAATGTAAACCAACTCTAAACCCACCCTACATAATCTGCCCATACTCAGCAATGCCCCCTTTTGGCAGATTTCTCAGCTCACAAATACTTGGCTTTTTGAAGAAAGCAACTAACTGCAGGATTTTGTGTTCCATATTTTTTTTCAAAGTCCTGTTTTGTAGCTTTAAAACCAAAAAAACCTCTGCCTAGAGCTGTGCGGTGTTGAATGGAGATGTGTTTGAACTAATAGCTGGACATTCCAGCCAAGGCCTCCCCATCAGGGTCAGATCATATCTAATGAACTGGCTGCACAAAGAGGGCCTTGTCCCCGGAACAAACTTGCCATCAACATCACTGAGATCGTGTAATTAAAGGGTCACATTTTCCCTTTTTTACTCCACAGGACCAGCTCTCTGCAGACATGTACAACTTTGCTTCCAAAGAAGGAGATTACGCGCGCTACTATGTCATGGTGAGGTGCATTACTGTTTTGGCAAAGGCGACGCAGAGCGAAAATGGAAATATGTATGCAAATGTTTTTTGATTTGGTGGTATGATTTGCATTACCGCTTGTGGATTATTGCAGTTATTAGAGGCCCAGGCGGACTATCACAGGAGGTCTCTGGCAGCTCTGGAGGAAGTTCTACCGAATATTCAATCACAGCAAGGTACACAGCCAAGGGCATGCTATCAGGGTACATGGAATGTAGTCCCAGACTTTAATAAATACCAGGGCTGTCCCGATACAACTTTTTCACGTCCGGTACCGATACTGAAGCTTTGAGTATTGGCCGATACCGATTTGATACGATATAAGCACAAGTCATACATACTTTTATTACTTGTTTTGGAGTATGGAATGTTAGAAAAGGCTTGATATTACTCAAACAGAGAGCAATAGTTAGTAACCGATGATGTGAGAAAAACTGACCTATTTATTATTAACCAATGAGTTACATACGTTTTAACCTTTAACATGAGAATATTCTACAATTGACTAAAATAGCCTCAATACCTTGTATTGGAGATTTTAGATGTAGGCCAATATAATCCAATCCAATATATTTTTGTGCCGATCAAAATCGGATTGGGACACTCCTAATAAATACTGGTCCAAGCACCACCCGTGTGCCAAGGTTTATAAAAATTAACTAAAACCAAAAATACCGAAAGAACATTATCTTTTCGTGTGCAGAATATTTGACAAAATTCGATCCCCCAGACTCGTGGATGGAGAAGCCGGCGTTTGGCACGGCCCTGGAGGAGCACCTGAAGAGGAGCAACCGTGAGATCGCCCTGCCCATCGAGGCCTGCGTCATGATGCTGCTGGAGACGGGCATGAAGGAGGAGGTACGGAGGCGGGGAAGGGGGAAAGAACCGCGAGCCCCATGTGAAAGTAGGGCAGAGTTGAGCCTTAGTCACACAGAATTAGGACATGAATTTGGAAGAAAAGTTGGACGGAGATGCGGGTCATGTGGACCTCAGAAATGATCATTCAGTCTGGAACCATCTGTGGCCAACTTGTGGTCAGTTGGCCTGGAGGCGGCGGGAATAAGCACTTGTGTGTGTCTGTGTGTGTGACGCATCTGCTATTCATTAACACACTCTAACTGTAACTTCATCCTTTTTTTTTACAAAGAGAAACAAAGGCTTTTTTCCCTCAGTCGTCATCTGTTTATAATGACAACAATCCTGCTCCTGATGCCAATAGTTACATTTTACCAGTCCTGTCTTTCACGCCACCCTCTCTCTCCAGGGTCTGTTCAGAATTGCCGCCGGAGCTTCGAAACTCAAGAAGCTGAAGGCAGCGCTGGACTGCTCCACTTCCCAGCTCGAGGAGTTCTACTCCGATCCCCACGCCGTCGCCGGTAAAAAACCCACCGTACAACAAATCCACAGAGAAAAACAAAACATCCGACCCATTCTGCCTGTGCTCGTTTTCTCACGGCTTTTATTCGCACACAGGAGCCCTGAAGTCGTACCTCAGGGAACTGCCCGAACCCCTAATGACTTTTGGACTGTATGACGAGTGGACGCAGGCATCCAAGTAAGATACATACTTTGGGCTTTTTGCGATATGAGATTTTCACTTCATGATTCTCATGGGCAAAAAATGTCATGATAACAATATTATACAACATTTGTAATAATAATGGTACAAGCGATGAAATTGATCTTTAACTTTATTTTATTTTTTTCTCTTTTGGCAGATTAATTACAATCAAAATACCTCTCTAGTTTGGTACAAAGACAATATGAAAACAGTAACTGTACAACTGCATACAGAAAGTGCAATTACACTCAATAGCTTGTTAAAAGGTAACCAAATGAACTTATAAACAGAGGATCCACATAGTGCAACATCTGCTATAACTACAATATTAACTGAAACACAATCATTTTTGGATAGCAGAGGACACAGAATTTGTGTGCTATTGAAGAATGACAACTTATCATATGTGCATTTTTTACTAAATATCCTGTAAAACACACTTGGCCTGTGCTTAGAGAAGTGTTCCTTTGATATTCTAGTAATTATGTAACGAGCCATTTTGTGTGTGTGTTTCAGTGTGACTGACCCCGACAAGAGGCTGCAGGCTTTATGGGTGACGTGCGACCGTTTACCAAAGACTCACAAAGCCAACCTCAGGTAACAGAAGATGCCAAGATGATAATCAAAAAAAATGTGGCTTTGTCTTCGGTCTGAATTTTATCTCCTCTTGGAAGCTTTTTTTCCCTTCAAAGCGGCTGATTCCTTCGCAGGTATCTGGTGAAGTTTCTGGCCAAACTGGCTCAGGACAGCGACGTGAACAAGATGACGCCCAGCAACATCGCCATCGTCCTGGGGCCTAACCTGCTCTGGGCCAAGATGGAGGGGTGAGAACCTGCTCTTTATTTTCTTGTCTGTGGCCCAAAGGTAGCTCAGCCTCCTCACCTCCAGCATCTTCATCTTTATCATCATCTGTGTGTCTGTGGATGAAATCCAGGACGCTGGCGGAGATGGCGGCCGCAACGTCTGTCCACGTGGTCGCCATTATTGAGCCCATCATCCAGCATGCTGATTGGTTTTTCCCTGAAGGTACAACATTGTGGATTTAGAGGAAGAAATTACATTTCTGCTGTAAAGTATTTGTTTGTCCTCTGAGACTTAATGAAGCTGATCACTGAGCTGTTCATGTTTGTTTATGTTTATTTATTTTCACCATAACACAGACACAATGACATAGACAGATAGACTGGAGCAGTAAAAAATCCAAATTGGGCTTATTCAAGATACCTCCCCAAAAACGATACAAAAATGAATTTATAATGCATTTAAAAAATGTAACAATACTGAAAAAAAGCTGTGAAGTCTTAATGAGCATAAGAATGGTGACATTTTCTCCTGTCCCCTCCCCCCCATCCAGAGGTGGACTTCAATGTGTCGGGCATGTTCTCCATGCCCACTCACCCGGCCACCCCGGACCCCGAGCCCGGCCTGGAGAGGAGGCGTCCCGGCAGCCTGGTGGGGCAGGACGGGGACGGTCACACCCCCCGTAAAGACAGGTACCTGGCGCGCCCCAACCTCAGCCTCAGCCTGCCCCTCTCCCTCCCGTCCCGCCCCAAGACACTGAGCAGGCAGGAGTCGCGGGGCCCGGCGGTCTCCGCCCTCTATGTAGTGGCCAACGAGTCCATCACAGTCACTGAAACGCCCACTGAAGATCTGCCCAGTCCAGACTTCAAAGCAGCGCAGTAGACCGATGTAGCCTCCCGCGAATGCGGATAGAGGAAGGGATTTTTTTTGTTGTTGTGTGTGATTTCTGTTTTGTGTATTGAGGTGATATCAGCCAGTTGTTGTTTTCTCCTCCAGGTTGGTACGGATCATGTTGGTAGCAGACTATGAATATTCTGAAACACTGATAAGATACGCCTTTGTTCATAATTCTTTTGTGTTGCTCCCGTGTACACCTCTGTTGTCTCCTTTGTTTCCAATTAAAGCTTAGGCCACTCTGTAGGTTGCTGGTTTTATGTTTTGTGTGGGCTTCCTCTGTTGTCTTTATGGTGTGTGGCATCTGTCTCCTCTCAGAAATGTCAAAGGTCGCTGTCATGTGGTTTCCTGTCGTCGCTCAAGCTCTTCTCTCTTGAGCCGGGTTCCGTCGGACCCACTTGGGGGGGGGTAGGCGGGGGTGGGCGTGCCTCTCCCGCCTCTCGCATCATCTCTCTCGTTTTCGCTCTGTGTGACGGTGTGTGTGTGCGTGGTTTGCCCTCCTGAACTCTCTCCCCCTCTCCCCCCCTTCCCTAGCACCGTTAACAAACAGCCGGAGCCCACCCCGCGTAGAGCCAACACTGTAAATAGAAAGCAGCCGCAGCTAAGCTCGCCCACCTACCAATCCCCGCTTCCCGTGCTGGAGCCGTGGGGGGCCGCCCCGCCCGAGCCCCAGCCCCAGGCCGCCTTCCCGGCTCCTGCGGCAGAGCAGCCGGGCCCCGGTGGTGGCGGCGTTGGTGTTGGTGGTCTGGGTAGTGGGGTCCAGGTAGCCACAGTGCAGCCTCAGTTTGTTACCCAGCTCAGCGCAGAGGAGAGCAGGTAAGGAGCGAGCTGAGGAAGCGACAGTTCTCCAACCGCCTGCTCACAACCAATCAACCGAGTCCGGAGCGCCCGTTTGTGTTTGTCCCTGTGTTTGAGTCAGAAAAGAAACATGAATAATGTGTCGAAATTGTCAATCTGGCTTCGTTCTAACCAATCAAGACTGTGATGCAACAAAACCAAAATCATGTGATGCTTTGTTTCCAGGCAACCTCCCCCCCGCTGCTTGTTGTGATGATTGAGTCCGTTTTAAAAGTTCTCCTCCTCTCTTCTCCTGCCCGTCTGTCTGGATGTCCGACTCCCTTGTCTGATTTTTTTTTGTTTTTTTGCACGCAGCACATCACTGACCTTCGCTCAGTCTGTCAAAGTTGTTTTCTGATATTTTTGCATCCGTCACTTGATAACCTTCATCCAAGTGTTTTTTATTTTTGTGTGTCATGCATGAGATGTGGCACCTGCCCGGCTGTATGTGAAGCGCGGACGGTGAATTAGATGTGTTGGTTCTCCACAGCCCGGCCCGGGAGCTGCTGTCCACGCCCCCTCCCCAGAGGAACGGCTCGGTCCACCTCACAGTAGGGACTCCGCACGCTCAGGGTGGGTCCAGGGGGGCCAGTCCTCACATGGTCCGCAGAGGTCAGAGAATCCTTATTTCATCATATTTATCTGTAATTTTAACCCTTAAAAACTTTCTCAGTCGTCCCTCAGGATGAAAAACGTCCCCTCTGTAATAACTGCTGTAAAAATAACATTAAAGAATGTCAGTCAATCTTTTTAATCAACTTCAGCCTGAAATATGCACATCAAATATTCATTATTAAACTGTTATAATTTCCATAAAATGCGATTCAAGGATGATTTGAGTATTGTTAGTACAAGAGCCTAAGATGGGTCAATGATTAGCAGCAACATTGACATTTTTTCTGCAAAAAGTGGTCTGGAAAAAAAACCGTTCCCAGGAACCCTTAAGGGTTAATAATGATAACAGAGATTCATTGTTGGGTTGTTTCTGTTTTGTTTTATTTTTTTTCTGAAGGAACCAAGAAGCAGGCCCCAGCCCCCCCTAAACAGGCCAGTCCCTTCGCATCCCAGCCTGCTAACCAGACACCAGGGTCCCCTCACTACCCGCCCATCGCCCCCCGCCGCCACACCAGCAAAGACAGCCTCATCCATGCGCCGAGCCACCCGCCGCCTCAGCCCCCTCAGCCCCAGCAACAGGGCGCCCAGGGGGACCCGGAGCCCTCTCCGCCCAGCACCCCAACCCCACCCGACACGCCGCCTCACGACGGATCCCAGTCGCACCCGCTCTCCGGGTACCAGTACGGGTCCCTCCCCCGCCCCTCGAGGCCGGCCCCCAAGCCACGTCCGCGGCCAAACATGCCGCCGCCCCCACAACCTGCGGTAAACGACAACAGCATCTTCAGCTCCTCCTCCAAGATCATCACAGGTAAACCTCCGGCCCACTGAATCACTGTTTGTCAGCATTTTTAAGTCGCAGAATAATGGTAAGTGTGAAGCATCATGATATGGAAAGAGACAGTAGCTCAGTTTTTGAATTTCTGTGCCCAATAAGTGTAGCTCATATATTTCTTTTCCAATGAAAATGTCAATATACCTCCAAAGCTCTCACGCAGATCAAAGAGGTTCACACACAGTGAAAGTCAGTACTGAAGTTGTAAAAAGAAATCAAGGGGGTTGGTGGATTTTATCATATGGGGA
>CAESWR010000057.1:137394-147773 GCA_903171835.1 Mullus surmuletus | reverse complement strand
AACTGGTCTGGCTCACTGAGTTTGTTCGGCTCCTCCCGGTACTCTTCATACTTTTTGACCTCCGCTGCATCGGGTGCGTACAGCAGCAGCTGTTTGATGTGAGCGGGCTCCAGCCTGTCAGTAGCCATGTTCATCAGCACCTGACGCAGCTCGCCGGGAGACAGCTTTAGATGGGCGATCAGGATGGCTGAAGGTTTAAAAATAAACACAAAAGGAAAAATAGATGAAAAACAGATACTAAAATGATTAACTCTGGGAATTGGATTATAGCTTGTGAGTCTGAACAATAAGGAAATGATCCTGAAACGGAACAAAAAACAAACAGACAGAATAAACATATGCAATTCCATACTTACAAGCATTGTAGGCTTTCTTATAGGAAAGAATTTCAATTACATCTTTTTTCTTAAAGGACTCTGGGTGCAGTGATGGCTCAGGAACTGGCACTAGACAATAGAAAAAGTTAAATTGCAAGGATGTATGAAGATTAACAAAGCGAAACAATTTTTGAGTTGTTGGTGATCGACTCTCTTACTTACAGGTGCCCTTCTGTGTTCCAAAGTGTAACTCCAAATCCAGATACTTCACCATGTCATGCAATTTGTCATAGTCAGAATTTGCTCCTAGCTACCCAAGAGATAAAAACAGAAAAAACCGCCATGTAAATAACAGCTGGTGCACTAAAATGTGCATGTCTTCAATCTTAGATTCCTTGTCTGAATCCCTTCACAGCTCACCTGTCCCCAAATAGTGCCCTCTGAATTCTCCACCTGCTCCCAGCGCAACCTCTTCACACTCATGTGGTTGGAGTCCATCCTGGAGAGACCGGGCCTGGGCAAAGGTGGAGGGGAGCATGGAGGGGGCAAGGGTGGTGGTGGTGGGGGCTCCACATGTTCCGAGGGGTCAGAAAGAGAGTGGGGGAGGGACTGGGGCTGAGTCTGGCTATGGGCTTGTTTGTGGTGGGACTGGGTTTGAGGCTGGTGTTGGGACTGCAGCAGGTGGTGGGAAGGCTGGGACTGCGGGCGGGCGGCTTGGGTGGAGGCCTGGACCTGGTGGGGGGACTGGTGGTGTTGGGGGAGGGGCTGGAAGGTGGAGAGCGTGGGCTGGTGCGGCTGGAGAGGCTGGAAGGTGGAGAGAAGGGGCTGGGGTCTGTGCGGCTGCTGGGGAGGGTGGATGACGTGGATCTGGTGCTGGAAGTCCTGCGGCGGGGGCTGCGGAGTCATGTGGTGGATGTGGTGGATCTGGGGTGTGCTAGAGTGGTGGTGGGTCTGCTGGATGGAGCGGGGTCTCTGGGGAGAGGGTTTGGTGGGTTGTGGGTGATGGGTTTGGTGGCTCTGCTGCTCTTGATGTCTCCCTTGAGGCGACACTTGTGTTTGATGGTGACCTTTAAGACTTCTGCGGCTCTGGTGAGAGTGGCCTTCTCGGTTCAGCTGAACGGGGAGCGAGGCAGGCTCCTGCTGGGCCTGATGCAGAAGCTCCGTGGAGGAGTGGTGAGGCTTCGGCTGGTGCAACTGGTGGGCTTGATGGAGAAGCTCTGAAGAGGAGTGGTGGGCCTGTGGTGTGTGGATTTGATGAAGCAGCTCTGTGGACGAATGGTGGGCTTGACCCCGGTGCGTCTGGTGAGCTTGATGGAGAAGCTCGTTGGAGGAGTGGTGGGGCTGCATTTGCTGCATCTGGTGGGCTTGGTGCAGAAGCTCTGTCGAGGAGTGATGGGGCTTGGTTTGGTGCATTTGGTGGAGCATTTCCGATGAAGAGTAGTGGGCATGCTGGATCTGCTGCAGGATCTCAGCGGTCGCGTGGTGGCCTTGTGCTTGTTGCAACTGGTGGAGCATCTCGGTGGAGGAATGATGCGCCGGACTTTGCTGCATCTGGTGGAGCATCTCCGCTGAAGCATGGTGGGGCTGAGGTCGAAGTCCTTGATGGCTTTGGTAGATGCCTTCAGCATACTGACCTTGTTGACCAGGGTGGGCCGATGGTTGGGGCGATGGCTGGTGAGGAGGCGGCGCTGAACGAGACAGACGCCGGTGATGGTGACCCTGGTGGGCCTGTTGCTGCTGCGCTTGGCGTATCATATAGAGGGGATGATTAGGGTGGTGGTGGGCGGAGTCTGGAGAGGGAAGTGGGGGCAAGGACTGGTGCAGCTGCTGGAGAGGGAGCGGCGAGTGGGCTTTCTGCTGAGTGGGCTGAGCGGGCATGGAGTGGTGGGACTGGTAGATCTGCTGCATCTGTTGTTCCTCAAAGGCCTGACGCTCCTCAAAGGCTTTTTGTTCCTGGTAGGCTTGAAGCTCCTCCAATGCTTTTTGCTCCTTGTAGGCCTGATGCTGTTCATAAGCTTTTTGCTCCTGGTACGCTTGGCGTTGTTCATACGCTTGTCTTTCTTGGTAAGTCTGTTGCTCTTGATACATCTGTCGTTCCTCAAAGGCTTTCTGTTCCTCGTAGGCCTTCTGCTCCTCATAGGCCTTTTGCTCCTCGTAGGCCTTTTGCTCCTCGTAGGCTTGTCTCTCCTTGAAAATCTTTTCCTGATAGGCCTGCTGCTCTTGAAAAAGTTGTTGCTCTTCATAAGCTTTCTGCTCTTCGTATGCCTGTCTTTCCTTATACGTCTGTTGCTCTTCATAGCCCGGACGTTCTTGGTAGACTTGCTTTTCCTGGAAGGCTTTAAGCTCTTGAATAGTAGCATGGACTTGTAGCTCCTCTCTTGTGGGCATCACCTTATGTAAGGAGTGGCGTTTAGGTGGCAGATTGCTGCGGGGTGGGGGTGGAGGTGGTGGGCCAGATTTCCGGCGAATGGGGACATATGTTCGTGGGGAGTGTTCTGGAGTATAGTTAAGCTGCTGCTGCTGAGTCTGCACAGGTGCTGGAGGAGGAGGGGGAGGAGGTGGGTCATTGAACTGCACAGGTGGAGGGGGAGGAGGGGTCATGGGGGGCGGAGGGATGTGGTCAGATGACGAGGAGTAAGTGAGGGAGGAGGCGTTCTCTTCTCCGCTGCTGCTTTGGACATCACTCGGGCTGCTCAGCTCCGGGGCCACAAAACCTCCATTTTCCTCCTCGTCCACCCCCAGTTCTTCGTCGTTATCCTCATCGTCCTCATCTGGGAAGCCCATCTGCACAATATCCTGGCATTAACGCCAATTACACTTCATTAGCACAGTTCAAGTGGAACTTCTGAAATTGTTTGGGTACATTTGTCAAGGCAGATGAGTTCTGTGCAGCCCAAACCATTGCAGAGTGTATTGGGTTTAAATTGCTACTAGTATATAACCACATATGCCATCTTCTCTTATTTTGTCATTCAGTGAGGCCACATTTATTTATATAGTTGATATTATTAGGCTCAAAATGATTTAGACAAAGATTGTTTCAAATTTGTCAAAGATGGGCAAGCATATTCAAGATGCTTCACAAATGAGTTAATGATTGTTAACTTTTAACATGTAATAACTGATACGGCTGGATTATACATCTTAGTGCGAATGACTTGTCAGCTATTATCTATTCAATTACGACATAATGACAAGGCATTTTTACTGTTCTATGACCAGAAGTGATGTCCTACCTCTTCGTAGTCATTTTCCGGGGTGAGGAAGTCATCCACAATAGCCACTCGTTGCCCAAGCTGTTCGCTCAGCGCATCCAGAAAGCGATCTGTGTCTTCAGACCGTGGCGGTTTGGAGAAAGTGTAGCGGCGCTTGTTGTTGCGGTGGGCTGGCGGACTTGATGCGTAGTCAGGGGGCTCTGGTGGCGAGGGTGGAGGACTGTCCAGGCTGATGTAGGGGTTGGACTCCCCACTGGTTTGAGTCGTCAACCCTGATGGGTAGAACTGGGCTGAGGGAGGGCTGGGCAGAGGCTCTTGCCAGGACAGAGGAGGCGGAGGACCTTTGCGGCTCCCTAGGATAAAGTAGTAAAAGCATCATTTTTTGTGCAGTTCCTGACAGAAACATCTTTCTAGAGACTTCCAGAGGTCTATGATTAGAACAAATGCATCAGAAAAGGCTTCATATCACTTACATTTTAACAAATTTTGTAAGTCAGGGAAATATTAATGTTATTAAGTCCCAAATCCCTCATTGAACCTCTCATTGTTATGCGATCCCATTAGTTATGTCATATATGTATATATATATATATATATGTACATATATTTATGTAGAACTTGAAAGCTGCCAGCCAGTGAGCAACAGTGGCCTCTGCTGATAAAATCACAGGAGCTGCTGTGCATTATTTTATTTATTATTTTGGTAAATGTGAGCATCTGGGACCACCAAGTCTGAGACAGGAAAGGTGAGAAATTTTTCAACATCAAGCAAAAAGATTTTTAGTTTTACTATAACATTCGTGTTTCCTTTGTCTGTAAACACCCTTATTTCTCGTCTCATCCCAGCTGTGATGTCCATACTGAGATTTCATTTCTCAGATTTAATTGTACTTGCAAGGTCAGGCAATTGGGGCACAGAGCAGAGATAAGAGAGCAGCCATACTCCCTTCGGAAAGTCAGCATTCCTTTGAAATGATATTTCGCGAGGTTCTGCGTGAAAGGAAATCAGAGCACATCTCCCAGAGGAACCAACATTACCAGAAAAAAAACCCATATTTGATTAAGGATGGTCTTTGTGTGCTTTGTAGTTCTATTTCCACCACCACCATAGCCACCCTCTGCGAGCAGGAGTGTCACGAGACTACTGTGGATAGAAAGGCCCTACATTTCATTTCATTTGCCTGCAACTAGAGGCAGGTTTTACCCTAACCCTCCATCTATCCCTTTTTCTTCTGGGGTGTCTGAGAGAAAGTCAAGTCATGGGAGAACCAGGTCAAAGACAGCAACTTAAAATGTTTGATGCCTGCTTGGACCCTACACTGCCTGCCTGTAAACAGCCTTATCTGATCTATCAGAGTGAAACACAGCTGAGACCAGAAGGAGGTTTAAAGACCGTGCTGAATATTCATACAAGCAACCCAGAACACACCCTCCTATGAAAATTTCAAGGGTAAGTAAGGATTCAGTAAAGTGAGAAATGGGTTGGCTATCTCGGGATTTATCGTTGTTGCACTGCAGTGTTTTCCTTCCTATCATGTATCATCGTAGTAAAACAGACACTCACACAGTAAATATAATCATATTATACAATATACTACTTCAAGTGCATTCCAGTTGACATGGGTTTAATATATTATTTTGGCTACCTGTGTTAGCAAGTACTGTAGGGGAGGCTGTGCGTGAGGGAGGATCCAGATCCAGCAAACTCTCAGGGGCAGGAGGAGGGCGGGTCTTCAGGGACTTGGATCTCTTGGCTGAGTACATGTTCTCCAGTTCAGCATACACTGCTGACAGCTTGTATATTGGAAATGTACAAAGAGACCACAGTAAGACTTCTTGTCCTAATCCTGTAATAATTAATTGAAAATAGCAAATCTTCTACGGAGATATTTAACTGTTCCCATGGAGACAGGCTGGTACATACATTGGTGAGGTTGTTGGGAGTCTCGGGAAGGGAGGTACCGTCCCCTGACTGTCTCTCTCCTGGAGCCAACCTCATCCCTGTCTCCAGTACGGGCTCTGTACGGAGGCCTACGATAACCGTTTCAATCACTTAAATTGCGGACAATAGAGATTGAATGAGTTTTGTCAGATGTGGTTTAACGGTATGGGCAAATTTGAAATGATTATTAGCATCAGCTAGAGTAATTGATGTTATCTATGTATCACAGTAATCCAATCTGTTGTTAGTCTGAGCAGCGATTTGAACTAGAGCAGAGTTGGATCAAGCAAAACCATTACAAAGTAAAACGATGACAAAACATTGCAGGAAATATATAGTATGGATGTAATGTAAGTTTCAAGCGAATAAAAAATGGTGTGGATGATAAAGGTGATGATGGAGGTGAAAGGAAAAGGGTGTTGGTGGTGACTGATAAAAACAGAATCAATGCATAATAGAAAATAATGAAGTCAGGTTCTGTACCCATGCCCAAATGTGTGCCGATGACCAGGTCATCAGAGCTACGTCCCCTCACACTGCTCCTGTACGTGGTCCCTGTCACCCTCATGGAACTGCTACGGCGATGAGGCTCAGGGGCAACCTCGGGCTCTGGAGGAGGGGGAGGAGGTGGTGGTGGTGGTGGAACTGGAACACACACATAGTGGCAACGCACAGGAACAATCACAGTTGCATGAAGGGCTGAGGCACCCAAGCTGACTCCAATTTTCAGGAATTCAGGAATCCCCGCGATGGTTTGTGCCACATGCCGTGACTTTCCATCACCAACATTCACGGCTCATGTGGACCTCAGAAAGCCAGATAATCCAAAGACGCTCACCTGGAGCTTTGAATCCAAGAAAACGTGAGATCTTGCTCTGGCAGTGCTCCTGCTCTTCGTAAGTCAGCAGCTGGTACACAAACTGCCAGATCACCTGTTTGGCCGGAGTGTCCAACACCGGGAACACATCCACTATCAGAGTGTCAACGTTCCTGTTGCCATGGAAAAAAAAAAAAAGCCAAGTGAGAGAGAGATCACCTACACTCTATTTAAAAGTCAAGGGAGATGGAAGAATCGCACTCTGAGGTTTGGCTGAGCGTGTGCTGGCAAGAAAAAATTGCTTTAAAAATTACAACTTGTTCTTTGTCACCATTTTATTTTTCATCTAGGCCCATTTCAATCCATTTTTTTCACACAATAAATATTCATGAATGTCCTCAATTAACGTCAATGAGAAGAAGGGATAGATAAAGTGTGACACATATTTTGAAGAAAGATTACACCATGTCACCACTAACACATTACCATTTTTCCATACTACAGGCAAACACCAACAATGTATAACTCGTGAACATTTGAGAGACCAGGATTAGACTGTGCTTAGTATTTTAGCACAAATCTTTCTTTTTCTTGTCAATTTTCCCCTCCTTATTTGCACTTCATTAAAGTCTTGCCCACCTGTGTTGGAAGAAGTTCTCCAGTGCTTTGCAGATGGTGTACCTCTCCTGGATGGTCAGCAGGTGCTCCAGCTGCTGTCCGAAGGTGCGGCCCTGGACCCTGATGCTCGGGGGCAAGATCTCCGCCACCCACTGCAGAGAGCTGAGCACAGGGGAGCGGGCGCGTTCGGTGGGAACGCCGCTCCCAGTGAGGTCCTGCTCAGACATGGTGAAAGAAGACGGACCGTCCTCCACGACCAGGGTGGGCATGGCACCGCTACCCTGGAGCATAGACACCACTTTCTCATGGGAGGAAGTCCTACAGGCAGATGTAGGTTTGCGTTTTAATGGGAATCTACAAAAAACAACTCTGTTATGCAGCAAACAACCCATTCAACAGTGTAAACACTTTAATCCATCCTCTGGAGAACATCCCTCTGTCAGTCTTTTAACTTATAAAGGATATTCAAGAAAGTAAAATCACAAAATACTGTGCACAGAGGATTTATGTTACTATTTTTGTGCTATCGCATACTATTATCCCCTTACTGATGCAGTTAGGTTGCCTGCAAAGCAAAAATATAGAGAGAGCAAACAAGAGGTCAACCTCATGTCCAGTCCATTGAGGAACAGGATGCGGTCTCCTGGTTTTAGACCGGCCTTATCTGCTGGACTTCCTGCATAAATGAGACGAGAAAAGACAAAGATGGCTCATTTGAAAAATCTCTGCGTTTTGCAAGCTTTTTTTGGGTCTTTGTTCATGTTACACTTAATTACACTGCAATTGCAGTAGGATAATTGGAGGGACTTAAACAAAGTATTGCTTGCACAATAACACATCTACACACACAAAGCACTCACAGTTAGGCAAGACACTAGAGGCAAATAATGGAATTTCCATGCACTGATCATTTGACATCTGAGGCTAATTTACTCTGGGGTGATACAGTATATACTCGACAGAAAACATTCATAGATTTGTACGCCTTCATTTTATTCACAATTATTTGAACTTAAAAGTTTTGAAAACCAGAAATAATGTGGCAAGAGACATTAAACAGTGATATTATTCACCTTTAGTGTCGTATTCAATTTTAAGGAATCGATCTAATGCATACAATTAAAGACCATTTAAAGACCACCAACAATATCAGTTTTCTTCTTATCTTCTCTGCCACTTCAGTGGCACTTACTTTTATTCCTATTCATATTCTCAAGGTTTTTACAGAGCAATTTTTTAATATATAATTACTGCTATACTTCATACAGTATACAGTATAGTATTATTATTATTGCATTTCATAAGTAATACTTTGGCTATTTTTTATGACAACTGACAGTATTCTCTGATTTTTGTTCTCAACTCTGTAAAAACCTTTGGCTCTAAAAACCACACAAAATGAAACGAGAATGTTCAACCTGGCTTTATCCAATGCTCAGATTTGTCTTCTGCAAATTAGCACATATTTCATTAGATAATGCCTCATTTGCATGCTTAAACATTACAACTTGCAATACATGCATTCATTGATTTATTGTGAGTCATCATAAGGGGAAGATTAATGGCAGTATCCATCCAATAGGAACGTGCAAACGGGGTTTGAACTCACCAGGGATGACGGAGTCGATCCACACCGGAGCGTGGCCCCGGAGAGTGAAGCCAAAGCTCATGTTGCCCTTGCAGACTCGCACAGTCCTAAATAGAGAGATTGCTCTTTAAATAATGGAGTATTAAACACGCACCAAGAGGCCCTCTGTAACTGCAATATTCCAATGATAAAGTGATTTGACTGAAACATGATTAGAGAACATCAACGTCCCCTATTCAAAAGAATCATCTGCAGTTTGGTTCATCCGACCCTCTGATCATCTGCAAGTCCAACCTCCAACAGATTCCTACACTCTGCAGAATACTTTGAATTCACTTTGTGCGTTAAGAAAACTGCTTAAATATGGACAGCGTGTCCCCAGGGTGCCGTTACATCATCACAAGCCAAAGCCACAGAGGACGCCAGCAGCCTGCCGAAGCACTAAATGCTGACATTCTCTCTCTGTCTCACGCAATGTAGTTTTCATGTTGTTTACTTGCTTTAAATTCCCACCACAAATGAGAGGGGAGCGGGCGAACATGCACGACTGTCAAAATAGGGTTATGCCGCCTCTATCTATTTTTCAAATAACTCCTACGCATCTTAATTCACACCGGAAAGACCCCTTGCTGCATTTATCATGTTTCTGCGTGTGTTCATCATGTTCTTCAAAGGGATTTCTTTAAAAACTAAAATTAAATGATCCACATAAAAAAAAAGACAGATGAAAAAGTATTTCATACAAAAAACAATTTGACATAAGCTACACTGTCCAATCAAATACCATTACACTGGACGCAGCCTGAAAATCGAGTATTGATTTGATGGGCCCCTATTTTGACAGTTGCTATTTTGGGGTTTTCGCAAATACATATTTGGACTGAGAAGGAGTGGAGAGATGGATCTGACCAAAGATTACCATTTTAGATGTTATCCCATTAACAAAAATCAATGGCTTTGGCTTGGGTCACGGTGTCAATGTCGTTAGCTCTCTGATCTTTCCCTGCCATCCTCTTAATAATATACAGTTACACAAAATGGTCGTTGTGCCATTTAAGATTCTAGTTTGTCGCATCAAAATTTCCCCGTCTACAGATAAGATTTGTTATGAAACCAGATGGTTTCGCAAAGCAGCAGTTTGTTCGGAGGGTCTGTGGACCCGCTTCTCCCAAAGGATTGCATTCAGAGAGAACAGCTTCTCTTCGAGGAAGCCATTGATGTTATGCGTTTCCCCATTTAAGGTTGTTTTTTTCATATGACCCTGATGTTGCAAAGGTAGGAGACTTGCAAATCAAATAGCGTCATAATTTAGCAAATGAACATCGTACAGCATTGAAGGAGACAGAGCCACTAACAGATACAACATTTGTTGCCTGGTCATGAAGGCGCCCCCCTCTGGCCTTTAAAGAGTTTGCATGTTTTGGTTCCTGCATCACCTTTGCATCTCTGCATCACTGCTTTAAACAGCATGGACACCGCTGAAGTTGGATCACAAACACGTCATACACACCTGCAGTTGGTGGTGCCGCTGGAGTGACCAGCTATCAGGGAGGTGGTCTTACGCATGCCTCGGGTGGGGGGAGCCACGCCCTCCTCGGCGTGGGTGCGAGGCACTGAGCTGGCGCGGGTGGAGACCAGAAGGCGTTCGGGGTGGTCCTCGCTGCGGCTGCGGCGAAGGCGGTTGCGGCTGGGGTCGCTGAAGCTCCGCCCCTTGAGGCGACTCATCAGGCTCTGGGAAACCACCTCGTCAAAACGCTCCCGGTGCTTCTTGGGAATGAAGATCCTGACAAACATTACGGAACGACAGAGACAAACTGAGGCTGGCTGGAAAGAAGAAAAAAAAACTCTGGAGGAGGTGAGGAGGCCAGTTCGGGTACGCTTC
>CAESWR010000057.1:108827-123715 GCA_903171835.1 Mullus surmuletus | reverse complement strand
GGGGGCACGTTACCCACACATTTAGCTGTGTTGCTCATTCCAAGAATGCGAGATCCTTACAAGTTATACCTCTTAGTAAACAACACCAATTGGTATTATTAAAAGGGGTAAAATCATTGTTTGTTTACGAACTTTTTTTGAGGGGTTAACATAACACACTGCTCTAGAAAACAAAACTATATTTAGCTCATTTCCTTTTGGCCTGAAAACATGCCAATATGTATTCAAGCAAAACTGAGTTCACATAAAGGAGAGGAATAATGAAACGACGACCATAACAAGCTGAATTCAAAAAATGACAAAAGGCTCTCAAATCCCACAACTCTTAACTTTGACATACTTTGGCAGCTTCAACAAAATAAGACACTAATTGCTGTGCAACGTCAGTTTTTGATGCGGTTTCGAAATCACTCAGCCGCTAAAGTGTCTCTGAGCTGAGCGACTGGGCTCATTCGTCAAACCAATTTAACAACCCCCCACCACCACATGTGATCGTTTAGTGAAGGAATCCCCCCAAGGTATCTTATCCTTAAATGCACCCTGAAGTTCGCTGCATTCAATGAAACTTCTTTCTCACCTTGATGATGTACTCCTGTGTGTCAGCCACCACGGAGGAGAACTCCACCAGGACGGCGTGCGGGTCCTCTGAGATGATGGCGGCCGTGGCGAGGCCGTCCACCGGCACCGGCTCCTCCGTCACCTCAGCCTGCTGACCGCCTGACTCTTCCTTATGGCAGCCTCCTGGCGGAAAACGGCCTCTGGTTACATTCTTGCGACACAACACTGTGTTTCCATTTCACTTCATCTGCTCTGACCTTTAGCGCGCATGTGTCGGTTGAGGGTCCCGTGTTCGGCGAAGCCCCGCCCGCATTTTGAGCATTTGAAGGGTTTTTCTCCGGTGTGGTGGCGTATGTGTCGCACCAGAGAGCCTTTCTCCCTGAAGCCTCTCAAGCAATAATGGCACACGTAAGGTTTTTCGTCGCCGTGGGTCCGCTGATGCACCTGGAGAGCATTCTGAGCGAGACGAACAAACATTATCATTTAGTTTGATGCAATAAAGACATTACTGTACGCTCACGACTGGTAAAGGGACCTTCAAATCACCTTGGTCTTGTAGCCCTTGTTGCATCTGGCACAGTGGTACGGTCTTTCATCCGAGTGGGCCCTCATGTGCTCGCGTACGTGCCCTATGGTTTTGTACAGCTTGCCACACTCACCGCACTTGTACCTCCGCTCACTGACGTGGACTTCCATGTGTTTCTTAAGCAGGTAACCACTCAGAAAGTCCCTCTGGCACAGGGTGCACTTAAAGGGTTTGTAGCCTGTGTAATGAACGCAAAAAAAATGATTATCGTCGTCATTGTTGTTATTAATCATTCAACAGCAGCCTAAATAGAATTCATTACAGGGTTATGGACTCACCCAAATGGCCCTTGACGTGAAAGCGGAAATAGTTCAAGCCCTTGAAAGAGCGATTGCAGTGTGGACACGTGCGCAATTTGGTGGATGTTTGAGTCTCTCCGTCACCTGCTTCCTGCAAAAGAAACAAAGGGGAAACCGCCTCCTTGAGAAATAACATTTGTGTGCAAAAGACTACCACCTGCTATGACCATGTGACTTTTCTGTTCTTGAATTAAAAAGATCAAAACTAGTGGCTCTTATTTGACAGTAAAGCTGGCCGATATGGACCAAAACTATGGAACAAAACACGATATATTTAGGTGGTTATTGATATACAATATGTTCAATCAACGTCAAATATGACATGTTACAAGGTGTTTTATTGAAACCACCTATTTGAATGAACAGTTGCAAAAACAAATGGTTTTTTCACCTGGTTCACACTCAGCTGTTCAAATAACAATTCAAACATAACAAATACTTTATAACTATAAAGTATATATACTATATACTACAAAGTATATAAACTCTATAATTTTATAACACCAGGAGTAACTTTTTTGAGATGATAAAGCTCCGTGTAAGGTGCACATTAAAAAAATCTTAAACAAAAAATAGCTCCTAAAATAAAATAGGCCAATTAAATAAATATAAGAAAAGGAAATATCTTTTTAGTTTAGTTTGACAACTGAATGACTTACTGATTTTCCTACCCTTTATAAGAACACTATATCATACAATAATCGATATAAACAGTATGGTCTCATTCATATCTCTTTTTAAAAAATATGGATTTATTTTTTCTATCTATGGTGGTTGTAGGAGTGTAGAAATCTTTGAAGAGACACAGATTCGTGCACTAATCATTGTTTGTGAAATGTATTTGTCTCACCTCTGTTTCCATTTGCACGTATTCCTCTTTCATCTGGATCTCGGTTATACCCTCATCCGTCTCCTCGGGACACTCCATGACCACTTTAGACATTTCCTCCGGGGCCTCAGTCTCCTCGACCACTGTTTCTTCCGTCCTCAGCGTGATGCCCGAGTTGATGATGGCCTGGCAGATGAGGTTGTCGCCCGCTGCTGCGGCCGCGGCGAGCGCTTCCGCCTGTGACTGCTCGACCACCACCTGTCGAAGGATAGTGTTGAAACGACATGCAAGACTTGCTCTTTTTTAAATTGATTGGGTTTTTTCAGCCCCTTGCGCACCTGTTGCTCCTGAGTTGTGCCATCCACCTCCATGGTAAAGTGAACCTGGTGGATAACCTCCTGAGAACCAGCCTCTACCAGGCTGACGACCGCCGTCTGTGCCTCCACCACCTCCTGTTCTTCTGGTTGCTGCTCAACAAGAACCACCTCTTGCTGCTCAGGTACTGCGCCGTCCTCTGTATCCACTCCTCAAGAGAATTTACACACAATTAACGACATGCTGGGCAATACATCCTCTATATCATTTGTTTTTAATATTTTTTTATCAGTATATCATCATTCATATCATCTTTTATTTTTTTAATCATGGCTTAAAATGCATATTTTTTCATTGGCCTTTTGACAGAGTTTGTGTTGCTGTCATGTTGTTTTTTTTGTCTAATTGTTATTTCTATCTCTATTTTACCAGTGTTTGTATACCTATGTGTTGTTTTTAACGCTGTTGTACAGCACTTTGGCCAACCATGTTGTTTATTTAAAATGGTTTATAAATAAAATTGGAAATGGAAATGAAATGGAAATTTGTGTCACCAGAGACTGCACAAAAACCTACCTTTCTGCAGTCCATCCTTGCTGACAAGGATCTCCTTGTACTGCACAAAGCGGATCTTTTCGGTGCAGGGTGTGAGAGCCTTGAGGTGCCTGGTGAGGGCGCCTGACTCTCTGAAAGACTGGCCACAGAGGGTGCATCGATACGGCCGCTCGTCTTTGAGAGACCACACAGATAGAAGCGAGCAGCGTCAGAAACAGGCCTTGAGGAAAACCGTTTGGGACGGCGAAACAGTTGGTTGGTTCCGTACCGGTGTGGCGACGGTTGTGACGAATCAGGGAACCTTTGGTGCGAAAGGAGGTCCCACAAAGGTTGCACGAAAAGTTCTTCTGGTCACTGTGAGTTTTCATGTGCGTCCTCAAGATGTTGGTCTTTGAAATGAAACAGACATATTTCAATGTTTGGACCTTGATTGGTGTTTCCCAATGATGTGATAGTAAGAATTCATCTCAACACTGGAAAAAATACAGACACGCAAAATCTTTGGACTCACCGTTTTAAAGGTCTTTTCACAGAGCTGGCAAATGTAGCGTCCCTCTTGGTTAATTTTGAGGATGACCTTTTCGCCATCAGCGCTGTCAGATATGGATCCTTCATTCACGTCTTCTGGCTGCTCAGTCACTTTAGGTGAGGTAGTTTTCTTCCGGCACCCTCGGCCCAGACTGTTGTCTGTTTGGATGACACAAATGAGGACTCACCATCTCCTTTTAAATGAGGGAAAATAATCCACATTGTGGGAGGCAAACACACCTTTCCTGGTTGCCTTTGCCGGCTCTTTTGCAGGTGCTGCACTGTTCTCTGTTTCCGCCTCAGATGGTGCACTTCCATTAGCTGAAGTAGCCTGAAAAAGCAAAGTTATTCGATTGCAAACTCCTGCACTTCTGCAGCGGTGGGTTCAATAAAAAAAACGTGCTGTCACCTGTTGTCTGCTATCCTGGATGCTGGGCTCCGGAGCCTCCACACGCTTGCAGTTCTGCTGCAGCTTGTGCTGGATGAAAGCCTCCAACGTGGAGAATTCCGTCTGACAGCGTCCACATTTGTGCACATCTTCATCTGAAAGCACACAAACATGGAGTATGATTTCAGTGTGATCTGCACGGGGTGTTGGTGCAGCGATGGAGGTGCTAGCTTGGCTGAGCTGCAGGGCTGGGCTCCTAAGACGTAAAGCTGCAGCCGGAGCACAACTCTGCTAACGCTGCTGGGAGCAGCTAGCTACTAGCTCCACTTCATCACCAAGGAAGTTCGCTAGGCCCAAACGCCAAGCGTTGTTTCCATGTTTCTGTCTTGTTTCCCGCCTTGTTTTCCGACTCGCCTTCGTCTCCGAGCGTCGTCTGGATGGTGATGGTCTCGCTGCCGTTCGTCGTTGGCTCCGCGTCTGTTTCTGCCGTATGATTATTTCCCACATTCATGTCGTTCGAGTTCTCCGTCGCTGTCGCAACGCTGCTCACAGGGAGGGAAACATGGCGGATTTACGACCGCGTAGTCATAACAACAACAATGAGGCGCGTGCACGCGAGGGGGGGAAACTACCCGATATAGTTTACTGTGGGGATAGAAGGTCCGTTTATAATAATAATAATATTGATTATTGTTTTATGTCATAATTATTAGGTTGTGCTGATAATCTGCTGGAAGAAAGACGTTGTTTTAATAATATTCCTTCCAATAGGAATTATTTGATTATTTATAAATAAATAAAATCAATTGATTATTAATTAATTATTTATTTATTAATATTTAAATAAACAATATAAATTATTTTATTCGACTGACCTGTGGCCACAAATCCACAGCCACTTCTGTACTCTTTCTGTGTATCAGGAGTCAATACTCTCTTAGCTACCCCTGTTGTTTGATACATTTAATTACAATAATCACAATAAATATATATTTTTAAATGATACAGTAGTACAACGTCGAGTATACTTAATAGTATACATAGTGTGGGTTAGAAGGTACAGCCACACTATGCCATTTTAACCTTTGTGCTTTTAAAATGTTTTTTTTTCAAAATGTGGATTTTTTTTTTTAATCATATAAAATAAACTAATGAGAAATTACTTCAAATACTGCGATAAAAACGATTCAGTGTAATTTTCAGGTTCCTCCAGAGCCGATTGGATCAGCGGAGGCAAGTGATTCTTCACGACACAAAAAGTAAACAACAAACACTTTACGGCAGCAAATATGGCGTCGGTCTTTAGCGGTGTGCTGCAGTTGACAGATCTCGATGACTTCATTACTCCTTCTCAGGTACTGAAACCTGCCGCATGTCACCAAGTATAATTGATTGTTATTTATTGTACATCCCTCAAACTGATCGGTTATCGACGAATTTAAAAAAACAGATATTTCGGCAATGTCAGCTGACGGAAGCCACATGCTAACTAGCGGCTGGTGTCATTGATCTGTAAGCGGATGACGAAATAACAGTAAATACTAAATTAATCTGTTTTAAAAAATCATCACAGTCCTGCGTGAACTGTGTGTTTTTTAATAATAAAACGTATAAAACAGTTATTAAACCTTCGACAGTTTGCTACGCAGTTAGTAACGAATGACGCATGATGCAGTAACATCAGCTGTAATACTTTGGAGGATTTGAGTAATTCGACATCTAAAATGTTAGTGTGTGTTTTAATGTCTTGGTATTTAACTATTACTGCAGTTTTGTTTTGCCTCCGTGAAGAAATATGTCATTTCATGTCATTCGAAGGCTTGAATAATAAAGCTTTAGGACTTCTAGAATCGTCTTATTTTGAAATATTTTACTCATTTAAATAAATACGTGGGCTTTTACTACATTTTCTCATACTGTGAAAACATTGGAAGTGCCTACAAGACTATATATATATATTTATGTATTTCCTAAGGTGTATTTACCTTGTTAATCTGCCTTATCATGTGAAAAGTGTTTAAGAAAATAGAAATGGAATAATCGTATTGTCCCTGCTGGCAAATGTGTTACAATCTCCACTGAAAAATCAAGAATGAACATTTCTTATATGTGTTTGATTACATGCTTCATGTTTCTTTTACAGGAATGTGTCAAACCTGTCAAAGTAGAGAAGAAACAAGGCAAATCTGTTGCTAAAATACAAATAGAGGACGATGGAAGTTATGTCCAAGTCAACCAAGTGGGTGTCACTCAAAGCTTGTCTCAGTTATTTGTATTGGAACATTGCAGCGTGATTTTCATTGATGTAAATGCTTGTTCCACTTGGACATGTTTGTTTGCAGGATGGTGGCAAGCAGAAGCTGGAGAAAGCGAAGATCACCCTGAATGACTGCTTAGCCTGCAGCGGCTGCATAACCTCAGCTGAGAGCGTCCTCATCACGCAGCAAAGCCATGAGGAGCTCTTCAAAGTGCTGCGCAACAACAAGGTGCAAAAATACCATGTGTGAGTGCTTGTATGCTTGTGTGTTACTTTTTTTTTTCTAATACTTTGTTTCTTCACAGGCCGGTGAAAAAGAGCAGAAGGTGGTGGTGGTGTCCGTGTCACCGCAGTCCAGGGCCTCGCTGGCTGCACGATACGGCCTTAGCAGCAGTGATGCAGGAAGGAGGCTAACTTCTTTCTTCAAAGGCCTCGGTGAGTGGAAATGCCACTTGTTTTCTCTTCCATTGAAGTTGTCCAGTTCATGTGGATACAGGAAGTGACAACAAGGCGGGTTTATGAGTTAGGGCAGTGGAAGTTAAATAACATCCTGTTGGAAAAACACAGCCCCTTAACAAGGGGTGTCTGACCCTTTGATGAAGGTTTTTATTTCTCAGTTTACAGTAACAGACTTACTCTGGTCAATAGATTGTTCAGGGACATCTTATCTCAAGTCATTCGTATTAGTATGAGGTGTAATCTTCTAATGGTAAAATCACGTCTGCCATTAGGTAAGTGTCACTATCTGCCTGATGAACGAGACGCTTGTGTTGCAGGGGTTCACCACGTGTTTGACACCATCTACAGCAGGACCTTCAGCCTGCTGGAGAGCCAGCGAGAGTTTGTGGAGCGTTACCAGAGGAAAGAGCTGGACAGCAAGGCCCTGCCCATGCTCACATCAGCCTGCCCAGGTATTCCAGTAGAAGCATCGGCACAATACGACAAAGGATGTAACAGAGACACCTGTCGGCAAAAGTCAGTTTCCTATGTTAAGTTAATGTCAGCATTTGTGTCTCATCTGCGTGTTTTGTCCAGGTTGGATTTGCTATGCAGAAAAGACGCACGGCGAGTTCATCCTTCCTTACATCAGCACCACTCGCTCCCCACAGCAGATGATGGGCTCCCTGGTTAAAGGCTACTTTGCGGAAAAAGAGGTACCGAAATGCCCGCATACAAGCTTGCTGTTCCTAAAATCTTAAGTGATTCAAATCAGTGCGTTGAAGTTGCCACTGAGTTGAGAGCTGTGTGTGTTTGCAGGGGCTGAGTGTAGAGCAGATCTACCATGTGGCGGTGATGCCCTGCTTTGACAAGAAACTTGAGGCTTCCCGATCAGACTTCAGCAGAGCTGAGAGCAGAGAAGTGGACTGCGTAATCACATCTGGTACACTAGCTTCTACTGATGTTCTTTTGCATGAATATCCTATATCTTTCCTTGTCTTATTTTTGACTTTTTTAAATTGCATTGTCCCTTACAGGAGAGGTTCTGAAAATGCTGGAGGAGGAAAATGTGTTACTTAATGAAATTCAGCCGGGACCACTAGACACAATGTAGGTTGTCTGTTATAAGGTTGTTTTATTCCTTTTTTAAATCAAAAGAGTGGGACACATATTAACACTCACTTTGCAGGTTTTAGGGTACGGTTGATATTAATATTCATACTATTCTCAAAATGTCCATTAGTATTTATTTTCTGAATACTATATGTGACCTCAGGTTCAGCAGCGTGAGTGGGGATGAGTTCTTGAGCCATGCTGGGAGTGGTTCAGGGGGTTACCTCCATCATGTTTTCACCCACGCGGCCAAGCATATCTTTGGAGAAGAGGTCAAGGAGCTCACCTACAAGACCCTAAAGTAGGTGGAAGTATTTTGTTCTCTTTATCTTTTTTTAGAGCTGTTGAGCTTTTTGGGCTGTTTTAGAAATGTCAATGCTTCCGCCTCAGGAACAAAGACTTCCAGGAAGTGACTCTGGAGAAAGATGGTGTTGTCGTGCTCAGCTTTGCCTTCGCATACGGCTTCCGCAACATCCAGAACCTGGTGCAGAAACTCAAGAGGGGGAAGTCTCCATACCACTTTGTGGAAGTAATGGCCTGTCCCTCAGGTAGGAAGAAATACCCCTTACCCCCTCAAAAAAACATTTGACTTTAACTTAATTGGCAGGCAGGTCTCACTTGTTGTCATGCTCATCATACTCACTATTCAGAGAGAAAACACAGAATTTTTCTTCTTGTCTTCATTCAGGTTGTTTAAACGGCGGTGGACAGGTGAAGGCTTTGTCGGGACAGAACCAGAAGGAGCTTCTCCAGAAGGTCGAGGAGCTCTACAAAGCAGAGCAGTCCCAAGCGCCGGAGGAGGATGCGAGCATAGCTGAGCTGTATCAGTCCTGGCTGAGCAGCGTGGGCGAGGAGAGAGCCAGGGAGCTGCTGCACACCCAGTATCACACTGTGGAGAAGATGACCAACGGGCTCACTATGAAGTGGTGATGCTCTTCCTCCTTAACAGGAATTATGCTTCCCAAGTTTTTTCTTGAGCAGACAATAACTACAGGACCGTCCAAATAATGTGATATATCTCGTCAAAGAAACAAAAATGATGTAGGGAACGCTGATATGAGAGGTGTGACGTATGCCTTCATCATCTTCCCTCGAATTTGGTACTCTGAACTGTAAACCAGATTACAGGGAACCAGTGCCAAAGTCTGTGTATGCTCTGACCACCTTCATTAGCACTGCTGTCCTTCAGACGCAAAAACGTTGAGTAGAGAATTTGTGTGAAATTTATCAAACTGAAATGTATACCATTGTATAATCATTCATTGTTTTATTTAATCAAAGGATTATATATTTTCAAAACTAAAAACATCCATCAGTCATTTGTTGGGTCAACTCTTAGAAGAACGTGTGAAAAAGGAAAAAGATTCAGGCTGATATGTTTTATTGAATGATCATTACTTTTGTGCAGTTATGAGCTCTCACAAGCTGGTGGTGAAAACTCTTTGATGAAAAGCAACACATTACATTCATAATGAGGCGTATGCTGCAAGGTGGTGTCTGCATGGAAAATTCCCCTGAACCGCAAAAGCGGACAAGAGCTATTGTAATATATATACAATAAGCCAAAAGTAAAACGAGGACTATCATTGATATGAAACAAGGGAGTTTAAATAAATCAAAGAAATTAAGTTTTTCTTATATCTTATTATCTAAAGCATAAACAAAACATGAATGAATGAATTTACAGTGTATCACAGGGAATTTGTATTCACAAATGTGACCTGGTGCAGTTTGTGCATAACAGACTGATTGACCAGACCCTTAAGTATTTTTTGGAATTGAAGCAGCTTTACATTATTTCTGCAGATGTTCCAAAACAATGGAAGTCAATGAAGCCCAGCCCAGTCTGGATCAGGTGCAGCTACAGTCAAACCAACCACAATCTGCCTTCATTTCCTCAGTCACGCCGATTGTGTTTGGAGGCAGAGCAGGTTCATAGTTTCAGGGTCTCAGCAGCCCCCACTCCAAAGCCAACATCGCATGGGGAGGCAGCCTCTCCTTTGGCTTCTTGAACTTGTCCTTTTCCTTGCGCAGGACCCTCAGCACCTCGACTGGATCTGTCTTCCCAGTGAACTTCTGCACTCCTTCCTCCCTACAGTGCATGAGAAATATCAGTGTCATTTTCAGCAACATAGAATTATAGCAACACAATTTCTTATTCACCATCAAAAGAGCTATTTTAGTTTTGGAGAGTAAGACTGGGCAATACAAGATAGGAGATGTACTTTTTAAAAGTCTTGTATTTTCTACACGTTCACACTCACGAGAGGCGAAGAAAAGGGTTGTATTCAAATTCCTCTATGAGTGTGGACGGCACCGTAGGTTTGTCATCATCGTCTCTTGCCTGTCAACACAAGGATCGTCAGCAGGGCAAAACACAATTTCACCCTGTGAAAAAAGCAATCTAGGTCAAATCTATTAATACAAACGGGGTGGGATTTATCGTCAATCCTACAATTAGCCACCGGGGGGCGACAGAGATTAGATGATTGGTAAATACTGGTACAACCGACGTGATTTGGTGGATTCATGCAATTATGCACCCAAACTAACAATTCTGTATAATAGTTGTGTATGTTTCTCACCCTGGCCCAAGTGAGCATCTCTTTAACCTTCTCATTCTTGGGCTCCACCAGCATGGCAAACTTCAGGTTCTTAATGGTGTACTCATGTCCACAGAACACCTTCTACAGCGTTAAAAAATAATGGCAACAACATGTAAATCCTTGTTCGATCACATGGTGGGCAATCATTAGTGACTCCTGACCACCCCTTTGATACAATGAAAGGAGAAGAGGAGGCGAGCGGCGCCGAAACCCCTCATTGAGCTTTTGTTTATACATCTCCGTCTTGGTCTCTGAGCTCATGGTAGCTGCCGTCAACCCTGCGAGGGGCTTCCACTCACCGTGTCCTGGGGAAGGGAGCCCAGCACCTGGGTGAGATTGTGATACATCTGCTCCGCCGTGCCCTCCAGAAACCTTCCGCAGCCACCGATGAACAGCGTGTCTCCTGCCAAAACGCAAGAAATCGGGCGTCACAAAGGGCGGCGAGGTCGCCTACTGTCCTCACACTCAGAAGAAGGAATAGTGAGCTGGTCAACAGGGATTCATATCTCTAGCCACTCAAAATCCAACAGCACATTGTCAATGAAATTTCGTCGGTGGTACGTTTGAAAGTGTTCGTCGTGTGGAGAAATATGCTTCTAAGGTTTCAACTGGTTCATCAGCTTTGTTGACAAAGACCTGTGAACACAGCGGGGGCGTCAGTGCACTCGTCCTCCCAAACAAAGTAGCACATGTGACCAGAGGTATGGCAGGGAGTGAAAAGGCACCGCACATTGATGGAGTTGAACTGCAAGTGGAGAAAAACACAGTGTGGCAAAGACACAGCAAGAGAGACTCAAGTCACGTCACAGGAAACTCTAAGACTTCACTTCATCTCCGTGTGGACACCTTCAGTTCCTGGGCGCTGGTGACCTTGTCGGTTAAGCCCCCGATGCGGTCGTCTCCCCCGTAGACCCTCAGGCCGGGAACCTCCTTCAGCAGAGCCTCGTTCCCCCGCGCGTGGTCCCTGCCCAGCAGAGACAGGTGAGCCATCACGTGACCTTTGACACGTTTGTCTTCACCTGCACTTTCTTACCAGTGATGGTGCGTGGTGAGGACAGCCACCAGAGTCAGGCCCTCTCTCTTCACTATTTCTTGAAGCTGTCGAAGAAAAAGGAGAAAAATGAATCATGATTAATGCTGATGAGAAACTATTTTGTTTTTAAGTTGTAAGAACGTGATACTGTTACGGAGCGCAAAATATCTTTGCTCTCTCGACTGTCAGTCAAAACAAACTGTTTGATTACATCAACCTCTGGATACAGGAAATCCGCATTTGTATTTACATGATTTTTCTACATTTTAAGGCCAATTTGGTGTTATGGAATGGAATATTAGAAAAGGAATAACTCAACTGTAATATAGAATGCACTCAAACGTCCTCCAGCACTTTTTCCAATACAATAATGTTATTTGTTGAAGCTTTTTGCCCATGTCTAGTCGAAATTTAAGGTTATATGGGGAACAGAATAATAGTTATTTCCATCCCATAATAATAACTCTGGTCTGTGTCTCACCCGGTGCGGCACCGCGGGGTCCACAGCTATGGCATGTTTGCTCTGCTCCTCGATCACCAGGTACATGTAGTTGTCCTCCAGGATGGAGATCACCTTTACCTTCATGTCGCCACCTCACACGCATGCGTAGCAGGGTGCGCGACGCTTCGGGAACAGCCTTCGACAGTAAACACGAACTTTGAAGAATCGATAGTTATGCAATGGAGGAAAAAAAGCACCTGCAATGGGTGTCATCGTTCAAGCAACGACCAGCCAAGCGTGCCTTCCGATGACACAAGGGTGTTACTGTTTACAGCGCTGAGTTCACCGATGAGAGCATCGCTGTGCATGCGAACTGATGACTTCAACGTGGATTCAGTGTTGTAAGACTGGGAAAAAAACACCTCACCTGGGATTTATTATGAACGATGTCAGCCTCTTCTTCCCCTGCACAGCTGTGATGCGCGGAAAGATGTTTTATAACATTTGTGTTTGCATTCCAAGTTATCGCGACATCATCGAACAGACATGTCAACATCAAGACATTATAATCGAACCCGGAAACATCCGACGGCCTGTGACGTCATCATGGGTTCTGTTCCTACATTCTCTCATTATATAGTCATGGATCCTTCAGTTGAAAACAAATATAACAACAACAACAACAACAACAACAACAATAATAATAATAATAATAATAATAATATAAATCAATAGTCCATGGATCCTTCCGTTGAAAACAAATAATAACAATAATAATAATAATAATAATAATAATAACAATAATAATATATAAATCAATAGTCCATGGATCCTTCAGTTGAAAACAAATAATAACAATAATAACAATAATAATAACATAATAATAATAATATATAAATCAATAGTCCATGGATCCTTCAGTTGAAAACAAATAATAACAATAATAACAATAATAATAATAATAATAATAATATATAAATCAATAGTCCATGGATCCTTCAGTTGAAAACAAATAACAATAACAATAATAATAATATATAAACCAATAGTCCATGGATCCTTCAG
The DNA here is from genome assembly GCA_903171835.1 of Mullus surmuletus. NCBI lineage: Eukaryota > Metazoa > Chordata > Actinopteri > Syngnathiformes > Mullidae > Mullus > Mullus surmuletus. The sequence goes on along the minus strand of CAESWR010000057.1, from coordinate 110,703 downwards.
TTGAAAACAAATATACCAATTAAAATAATAATAACAATAACAATAATAATAACAATAATAAATAAATCAGTTGAGACTTGATACACATTAATTCAGGTTAGAAAATTGTTCAATTAGCACTGCAATACCTACACTAAAACAATCCAAATCCCAAATTATGCAAATACGAAACCTTTTAAATATATATATTTTTGCTTAAACTAAAGCCAAGGGGTGTTGTGTGATTTTCTTTAGAGCAAACAATCATTTCATCTGCTGTTAAAGCTATGCTTCACATGGCTACATTTATATTCTTGTTTTCCAATTTTGCACAAAATGAATACCACACATTTACATGTGCTTATCTACAATGAATGCATTTATTGCTTTATCCAAAGAATACCATGCAATATTCCTTGTGAAATTGTACCCACCATGCAAAACAACATTAGTGTATGTGCTATTTGATGCTGACACAGCTCATAAGTAGGTAATGCCAAAAAATATTTTAGAGCATCAAGGAGCTTTGAAGCTATTTTTTTAGTAATGGTATATGGAAGCATTCCGAATTAGAATGAAACACCAATGTCATTCTTTATGAAGAAATTATTGTAAATTTACAGAATTCTTTTACATATATTCCAACACATGTCACTTAAGAGGCTCCCTGTCATATTTTTTAATTTAAACATTGAATGAAGTACTTTGTACATCAATACATAACATAAAACTAAATAAAACTCTAAAAATGACATTTACAGATTAAGAAACATACGTCTCATTTAAAGCATTCAATCAATGGCCATATATTCCATAATACTAACACACAACAGTCAAACAAACAGTTGCCGAGTACAACTACACCGAGTGCTAGTTTGTAGCAACAGACTGAACCTAAAGAATTAATGTAGATTGATTTCAACTGGCTTTGAATGAGATTTGCAGATACTGTATTTGATTAGAAATATTAAGTATGATTTGCAAGCAGTTGGTTTGGCTTCTCCGATCATCACTCCTTCGGCACCCGGAAGCTGTCCTTCTCTTTCCGGAGGCTTCTCATGGTTTCGATCGGACTAGTCTGTTTGACATGATCTTGCACAGACTTCTCTCTAAAATGCACAAATGAATGGGGGGAAAAAAGGAGTGACTTAGGGCTCACTTAAGCATAAATCTATTTAAATCATACACAGTAACACAATATGCGAGTTTGCATTAATGCATTTCAAAATCTTCTGAAATAACCGTAAACATACTTGACTCTCATGAAAGGGTTAAATGTGAATTCATCTGCCAAAGTTGACGGGATAGTGGGTTCTCCGTTGCTGCATTTCTCCTACAGAAATACAAAAACAACACATAAGGTCTTTGTCATCACTTGAGAAATGGTGGTCAGCTGATTATGCTCCTTGATGAGACCATCACACACCTTTGCCCATGCTAGCTTCTTCTGAATTACTTCATTTTCCGGCTCCACATGGCGCGCAAACTTTAGATTGCTGACGGTGTACTCGTGACCGCAGTACACACGCTTGAACACAAAGAGAATATGGTTTGTAAGTCATGCAACTCATGGGATATCTTAAAAACCTCAGTGTTATTTTTCAACATAAAATACTACGGAATTCCAGAACATTTGGCTTAGTAAGGGGGTTTCGGACGTTGGAGATGGACCATCATGCGTGTCACATATGTACCGTTTCAGGGGGAAGGCGTCCCAATATTTCTATCAAGGCCTTATACATCTGCTCTGCCGTGCCCTCAAAAAATTTACCACAGCCGGCCATAAACAGTGTGTCCCCTACACAGAAGAAAAAGAGAGAAAAAAATTCCTCCTTATAAACAAGGCTTCAAAAGAGGCATTAAAGAGCTGCATCAATCCCGTTTGTTTGAGCTTGAT
>CAESWR010000057.1:49215-64773 GCA_903171835.1 Mullus surmuletus | reverse complement strand
TCTGAGCATCATTCCCCCCCCCCCCATCTTCTTCCTCCTCTTCTTCCAGGTCGTGCAATTACATAAGTGGTGCGTCCAGGACTGCGGTGTCAGAGGGGAGCGCGGCGGAGCGGGATGAGTCTCCCGGTCAACTCTTGGTGCCTGAGGTCTAATCTGGATTAAGTGTGTCGTCCAGTCTGCGGCCGCGAGCCCAGTAATCACATTACTCTCTTTTTCGGGGGCTGACGCGCCGCGGAAGGGGAGGGGAGGGGGGGGGGAGGGGGGGTTGAGGGTGAGGAAACCGGGGGAGGACGCTGCAGAACGGAGGCAGGGAGCGCTTTGGAAGTGTCTGTTTCTGTGAGGGATGCGGGTCCGGCTGAAGTTGCGCGGGTTGTGTGTGTGTAGCCTTCCGCGACTGAATAGTGAATAGTCCGGCTGCGGCGCGCGGCTCTTCCTCTTCTTCTTCTTCCTCGCAGCAGCAGCAGCAGCAGCAGCATCCCGGCCGCCGCAGCTCGGAGGACGATGAATCCTGCACGGTGCACGGTCCTCCGATCAGGTGAGTGTGTCAATCTGTGCAGCACTGAAGTCTTACATGTGTGTGTGTGCGTGTGTGTGTGTGTGTGTAATGCAGATGAAGGCAGAAGAGGGCATGCATTGCACCACCAATGTGAGGGAAAGTTTAATGGGCGCTCACTTGCTTTGGCTGGATACCCCACCACCACCACCACCACACACACACACACACACACACACATCATCATCCTCCTCACATCCAAATAGCAATCTTTCCCCCTAATGAGATCAGGTTGAGCTCCACTAACATTGTTTGTGTGATACCCAGACAAACACACATACCCTCCTGCCAAATGTGCCGGTCATCGGGGGTCAAACACAGCACGCGTCCTCGTCTCTCCTCCTAAACACACACACACACACACACACAGAGAGGAGGCAGTTGGGATGCTCATGAAGTTATCCGTGAAGTTACGCATGAGAAAACATTCAGCTTCGAGCCGACCGGGCAGATCCTATTGTCTCAGTTAAGCCGGGGATCCAAAGGCCATCGGGAGGACTCGCAGGAAAGAGATGTTTTTGTTTTTTCTAATCCATTTTAAGTCACCCACTATTATCTGGTCACTGATAGGGCGCTGCCGTCCACGTCCTCCTCAAATAATGCAGATAAGAGCCTTATCTCCATTTTCTTGCGTGCAGTCATTAAACACACCCAGCAGAGAGTAAAACCTCTTCCACCCTTCTCAGAAATGCTAGACTCCATTTAATTCCACTCTCCCCGCAGACAGAGCTGTTGATACAAATTAGCTTTTGTTGTGTTCCACTTTGCAGGCGGTGACCTAGTTGTACTGTACTTCCCTCCCCTTGGCTAGGTGAATATCGCCATGGCAATTTGACCTGGACCAAATGCAAATGCTTTTTTTTGTGAGTCTGCAGAAATGTGTGCAACCTCCCGTCTGTGATGATACCAAATCCCCGCTGGCTCCGTACTCCTCGGAGCAGCAGAGCTTTTTCTCTCCCTCCGTCAGCATCCGAATAGGCTCCAGTGAAGGAATTGATGAGGGCGATAAACTAGTGCACTTTTGCTTAATTAGTTCTGATAAACTGCCCACCAGGTTTGTGCTACTAAAATGATTCTCTTTGTCCATGAAACAAAGCAACGCAAAAAGCAGGTGACAAGAAAGAGAAACTGTGAGGGACAAGATAAGAAATTGTTAGTTTTGTCCTCAAAACCTGGTTTAATCCCAGACAGTGGAGGGGTTTATCATTTTAGGAACAATGGCAAATCATTGCTCGAGCGTCATTCCAGCAGCAGGAAGATTAATTTGTGACAGTTTGTGCAGGATTTAAGTCTGTGAACTAGATTCAAATGTGCTCACCTCGACTGACTAAAAATTCACTTGCGAGAAGCCTTTTTGACATATGATGTCGCATTTAAAATTTGAACCTAAATGTTTTATTTGAACCTAAATCTTTAGGCGTTTTCCTTACACCCAACCAAACCAGAGCAGGAAACGGATATTTAAGGAAGTAATTAAGGCCTGAATATAAGAATTAAAAAATATAAAACGTCGTACAGGCTTGTGTTTTATGCAGAATAACCCCAACCTTTCCTTTTATTTGTTAGCTGCTTCGGTTCCGTAATCATGAGCACTTTGCAATGCAGCCGAACCGTGTTGTGAGCACAGCTGGATGAAAACGCATCGGACAGTGTTGCTGAAAGATCTCAGTGATGTGCGTCCCAAGTGTAATTTCCTGTCACAAAAAAGCCTCTTTAATGTGGAGGATTACTGCCAATCCACTGGCAGAGTCGCTGCTGGCTCTTAGTGAATTAGGGCTGCGTGGTGTTGCTGGCGTGTTGCATGTCATTGATTGCAGCATTTTAAAGGGCTGTGAATCGGTTGCTATAGGACCATAGGAGTCCAGATTCCCAGAGGTAGAACCTTGTTGTTGTGCTTTAAAAGGCATAATGGAGTGTAGTCAGGGTGTGGTTTGTTTCCTCATAGCCAAGGTATCAATTTTTGATGCCTGTATATATTCATTACACTAACACATCTAAAGTGAGTGTGCACAAATACATCTTTACTGCTAATCTTTCCGTGCGGCTATTAATTTGTCTCTTCCGGAGAGGTTTTTGACACAGGAAATGGCAGCAGCTGTTCCTTCCTCTGCACAAACAGATGATACTGCAGATAAAGATTTTTTTTTGTCCATATCATGTCAGTCAAACTTCATGAAGCATGAGTTTATAGAAGCGCGACTCGAGAGTTTCTGTTGTGAATCCCCTTGCCATCTGGAGGAATCTGGACCCCGACAGGGAGGCTGGCAAAGAGGGAGGAAAAAACTGCAGCAATAATATTTAAGAAGTCTGCGGTTGTATCTTCAAACAAATGTGGCGTCATGGTTAAAGGATTGGATAATTGCACCTAATTTGGGATTAGCCGCGACTGTCTGTGCCAGCGAATCCTTAGATGCTTCCAGAAAACGAGGGCTCAGCCACCGCTGCTTCGTCTCGCACTTCGACTTTATGTAAGTTGATGGCACGCACAGAGTAAACAGTGCGAGAGGTAAAAGGAAGATGGTGAATTAGAGAAGCGAGAGAAAGCGCAATGAGAAATTCAAAGCAGCATATGAGCATGATCTATTTTTCTATTTCTACATCTACTTTTTTGTTACTGTTGTTGCATTTATTTTGCAATTTTGCCATGTATTTTGCCATTGTTTGTATAACTTTTGAGTAGCTTTTATTTAATTTTTTGTATGTACATGTAATATTGTGTTAACTCTCATCTCCTTCAGTTGGAGGCTTTAAATAAACCCTTTGGGTTGTTCGTCTCCACCGATCTACATATAATTTGGTATATTTTTGTCTTTGTGTACTTAATAATTGTGCAAAATAAGTAAAACTGAAGTTAGCAGACATGTTACATGTATTTTTCTCCTTTATGTCCAGGGTGCAGTATGATGGACTTAAGGCTTGGAGGGATGTTCTGCTTTTACGTGCCATTATGGACCACCATTTGACTTCATTCTTGCGTTAGCTCCCGGCCGACATTCAGGATGGAGGAGAGCAAGCTCATCTTCTCCATGGACCACCACGATGATGGTCCTACCGTGGTGTTTTCCAAAGACAAGCTACAAGCCCGGGAAAGCCGGACCGACCTCGGCCTGGGGATAGAACTGGACCTGAGCCAAGGCCACCACTCCCAGACCCCCTTCTTGCCTCACTCCCCGTCCTCTCCTGGCTCCCTCGCTGACCTCTCCTCAGCTTCTACGGGCCTGCCCACCTCCGCCACCCTGGTGAAGTCCTCCTCCACAGAGCTGGAGCCGAGGGAGAGCGGCTCCCTCAGAGGCAAACCTCTGCTCAGCCTGGTCAAGTCGCTGAGCACGGAGATCTCCCGCCGGGTTGAGCCAGAGGTCAATCTCTCCAAGTCGGACTCCAAGCTCCACTTGCACCCCTGGAAGCAGCTCACCCATCCGAAGATCCTCGAGTCCGCGCCCCAAGCGGGAGCGCTGAGGGAGATCGATGACTGGGGGTCGCCCCTGTCCATGGGCAGCATGTCTCCCACCGAGCCCAGGGGCAGCTCGCTCATCGCCGAGCTGGAGGACACACGGCGGAAGTTTTCTGAGGCCATGCAGGATCCGCTCAGCATGCTGAGTAAGATCATGGGGGACGAGGGCTCCGGCAGTCCCAAGCAGGGGAGGGCTTCCGGTTCAGGAGACTCTCCGGCATCGCAAGGGAGCGTCGGGCGGGAGGCGGGCAGAGAAGAAATAGAACTCAAGTGCCGTAGGAGGGCCGACGGAGAGCACAGAGGTTTGTGCGACACTCCTCTGAGAAGACTCCAAAAGGGCCCCTTCATCAAAAATACCACGTCCACGGAAGAGCACAGCCGCCTGGAGATCCGCACCTATGGAGACGTGATTCAGGTGGTGGATCTCCAGAGTGCACCCAGTGCACCCAGTGCACCCAGGGCGACACATCGCAGAACTTACTCACAAACCCGAGGCTTGGTCCCCGGCGCGTCACTGCCTCTTTACTGGATGTTCCTTGTGGGCCTTTTAGCTTATGGGTTCTTTGTGCTGCCGCTGCCCTCCTACGTGACAGGCCTGTCCGTCGGGGTCGCCTGCGGCTTTATGCTGGGCTTAGTCGTAGTGTTCCTGTTTGCCCCGCGGCGCTCAAGCACCAAACGCAAATCTCATTTAAGCAAGACCAGAGCCAGGGATCCTATTGACGGCAAGCTCACAGATCCCGAAGTCCTTGAGGTGAGCAAAAAGTAGAGCATGTTATGCAAAGAGAAGCATGTACGCATTTCATCGGGGGTCTTAGCCTCGGCCGTTTCACTTCATTCTCAGACATATAGGCTATAGGTTTAAGCCAACAGCACTGGTCATACATACGAATCATACATACTTTTGTTACTTATTTTGTAGTATAAGATGTTGGAAAACCCTTGATCAAGTGATATTACTCAAGCAGAAAACAATAGTCAGCAACAGTAGGTATGAGGAAAAAACAGACCCATTTTGGGTCACATACAATTTAACCTTAAACATAAGAATATTCTACAATTGAATAAAATGAATTGAAAAATAAATTAGAAGACCCTGAGAAATAACCTCAATAAATCCAATAAAAACTAATTATACATTTAAAGTGAAAAAGAGTCTGGAATGGACTGCTTGTATTGGAGTGCTTATATCAGAGATTTTAGATGCAGACCGAAAATCTGATACCCGCTTTTGCTGATATTGGACGGGTGTCCGATATCAATATCAGATTGGGACACCCTTAGTTTGCTCCTTGCCGAGTCTTCAGTGAAAAAGACTCTAATCACCGTGTTGCCTCTGTTCTGGGTTGAATTCTGCTGCTGCATCCAGGCACTTTCTCTTTTTCCGTTGATAATTTGGCTACATGGAAATTTGGTTCCAGGCCTGGTGTGTGTTCATAGCAAGATTAGCGCACACACAGCAGGAGCAGCCGCGAGAGGCGTTTGACAGCATGGAGGTTATTGCAATCAGTATCGCTTTATGGATTCATTTGGAGGTAATTACAAGTTTTGAATAGTCCATCCTCAGGCACAATAGATTTCCTCATTTAAAAGGCAGGCTGTTTTGATAATAGCCATTTCAAATCACTGCTTGGCACCTCTGCTGGGAACGACGCTGCCGCAGTTAAGGCGGCTCTCGCTGGTTCAAACGCGATCATGCTTGTTGGGATAAAGCAGTCGCTAAAAGCAGGCGGGCTATTTCATACACACATCCACTGTGTTAAATGAGACGGCGCTTGCTGCCATGTCTCGTGTTTCCCCACCTACTGAGCTGTATTGTTTACACCGCTTGCTGAGAATTTAATTTGCCCCTGCTTTTGCCGGGTTGGCATATTTCACCGGCTGGCTGAAAATACACCGTCACAAGAATGTCTTTAGACTTCAAACGAATGTGAAAATAAGAGAATTGTTGCCGTAAAATGTCCCAAATGCTGCTGACTTATTGTTTTGATCCTTTTGGCTTTCACACCCTCCTCCTCCAGGGCTGGATGAACGGAACGCACAGCTATGACCCCGAGACGTTCCACCCATCCCTCGCACACGCCGTCTACGCCACGCTGGAGGGCAGCCGGCTCCGCCTCGCTTACCCACGTGCATCGGATGAGACACCTCACGAAGCCACGTTTTTGCGCTCGTGCACCTACCAGCTGGCAAACTGCAAGGTCAGTGCCACGGTGCAAAAGAAATGTCTTGTTTATGTGCCCCAGGCAAAGGTCAAAGGTCAAATGTATTGGTATAGCACATTTAAAAACAACAGACGTTGACCAAAGTGCTGAACAAGTGCGAGTAAAATGGAAAATACACAGAACTACACAAATAAAATGAATAAATAAAAGAGTAAAAATCCAAGATAAAAAGCACAAGCAGCAGAATATACAGTAGACGGGGACCAAGAGGCCAGGGATGAACAGCTCGAGATGAGTTAAAAGCCAAAGACTAAAAATGTGTTTTTAATGGTGACTTAAAGGTCACTAGGCAGATCTGAAGCGAGCAGACATGTCACACGGGGGGGAGGGAAAGAGAGATGCGTGCTGACCTCTTGCCTTCGCTCGTCTCTCCTCACACACTTTGTCATCAAACGTGGAGGTGAAAGGCCCAGAGTGATTACGACCGGGGTGATGACGCCCTGGATAAACTCGATCCAGCTCCGATCTCAGATCACGGCTAGAGAGGCCTCCTCTCGGATGGTGGAGTAAAGCTGTCTAATCAATGTGGCGAATCGATGATGCCAGTGTCTCTTTTGACTTTTGTCCCAGGTGTCCATTGTGCCACCCGGTTTGGCTCGGAAGAGGGTGTGGAACAAGAAATACCCCGTCTGCATCACCCTGGCGGAGGGGGAGGTCGGGGAGGAGAGCCTGATCGAGGGGCAACAGGAAGAGGAAAGTGCAGACAGACACACCGGCACAGACCAACAGCTTCCCATCACCCTCTACCTGTTTGGACGTACAGGAAGGGAAAAGGAAGAATGGTTCCAGCACTTCTTGTCTGCGTCTAAGTCCGGATCCAGAACTAGTGTGAGCAGTGAGGAGAGCACAGGTATGTTTTCTTTCTATTATTCCAATTCAGTTTAATTCATATGCAGCAGCCAAACACTAGACAATACACTCAACAATAACACTGTCTACTTTATGGCTATGTCGGAAATCACCCCCTAACCCCTATATAGGGCTGTAGCGATAAAATTCAATGCCCTATATAGGCGACTCAAAATTTCCCATAACGCATCACAAAAAGTAGTGCCATCCAACGGTCACTCACTATATAGTCCTCTATATAATGAAACACTATATGGGGAGGAGGGATGAGGGTGTGAGTGAACGATTTCAGACACAGCCTATGTCTCCCAAGGATGCCCAAGTACGAATGCTATGCATAAAAGCAGTTGTACTTAAGTACTTGTAATTAAGGAGGTGCACTCCTACTTTACTTTTACTAAGTTATAAATCAACACGTCTGTTATTTCTGTGCTCAGACGCAGTGTGTGGCGGAGATGCTGTGAAAGAGAACACGGAGGAGCCGCACGACCTGCTAGGAGCCGTGAAAGCCCGGACCCTGCTGGACTACAGCAACTACATGACACAGCTGATTGGCTCGCAGAGGTGCAGTCCCACGCAGAGCCCCAGCCATAGCGACAAAGGCAGTCCCACAGCCCATACAAAGGTCAGCAAAGCGGCACAGCTCAAACACACTGCATCTCACGTTACTGCTGTAGAGCTTAATGTGACCCAGAACATGGTAAGATCGAGACTGTGTCTGCGCTCCACTTACCCCTCAGATATTGTGCTAATACCCAACAAACTGCCAGTGATCAGAGATGGTCAATAACCGCAACTGTTCTCCGCTGTGGTCAGACCGGCCCTGCGCAGGATGGTGATTCAGCCAAACACATCTTTGCTGACGATAACAAATGTTAATGTGCAGAAATATCAGGTGCCGCTTGGCGGGAAAGATATTAATAGGAACAAACTGAGCAAAGTAAAAATTGCACCTTGCTTTTAGTGGGTCGTGTAACCTCTCATATAATTTTCTTTGTCTGAAATCGGCTTTTTTTTAAATGCCTTCCTGCAGATTCACAATGATGAGCACGACTCTGGAGGTCAAAGTGGAGCTGACTCCAGTACAGGCTCTGCAACTGGGGAATGTCCTGCAGAGGCCCAGACCGCCTGGATCAACTCCCTGGTTGGCAGGATCTTCTGGGATTTTCTCCGGGATAAGTACTGGACAGATCAAGTGGCACACAAGATCCAGAAAAAACTCTCCAAGATCAAGGTGAGGATTAATAGATAAACAGCGCTGCCAAAATCTTCACAAACAGTTAAATGGCATTTTTATTTGCCAAGGTTAGTCTGAGCACGAGGGCTGGGAAAACGTTTGTCATGTGGATACTCACAATGATGTGGCTCTTTTAAAAGCAACAAAGAGCCGCTCAGCTTTCCTTCAACAAAACCGTGTCCCTGAAAGAAGTGAAGGTTTTGGTCAGTCAGAGAAAATGATGACAAGCACACCATACATGTGTCTTAAAGTCTGCTGATAATGCATTCCCTGCAGATTCAAAAACGAGCAGCAGTGTCCCATTACTCGTTTCCTGCTCTTCTCTTTACTCGCGCCTCAGCTTCACAGTGTGCAAACACTTCAGCAGCCCTTGAGGAATAAATTTCGTGATTTTGTGAATGCAAAATACACACAAAATATTTACAAATGAAATGTTATTTGGATACATACAGCTTTTTGGGTCACTTTTTTTTCTTGTGGTAATTCTAGTTGCCATACTTCATGAATGAGCTGACTCTGGGCGATCTGGACATGGGCACCTGCGTTCCTCAGGTCCTCAGCACCTCCAAACCTACCATGGACCGCCGGGGTACATTTCTCTTCTGAAGTCATATGATGATGTTCGTTACACAGTTTGTGTGCGGCAATCCGACCCCAGGCCTTTGATTAAAGTACATTACCATCCCGCCCCTCTGTCTGGCAGGTCTGTGGCTGGAGCTGGAGGTAATGTACACAGGCTGCCTTCAGATGACCCTGGAGACGAAGATGAACCTGTGTAAGCTGGGGAAAGAGGGAGAAGACGATGCTCACAGTGTTTTGGAGACCCAGCAAGTCGGGTGAGGCCAGTTTCTTTTTAACAAAGCAAAGGTACAGGTGTGTGTGTAAATGTGTCTTAAGGTGTCCCATTGTTGTGTCTTGCAGCTCAAAGCCCAGGCTGTGTATATTGGCGGATAGTGACGAAGAGTCATCTAGCGCGGGCTCGTCTGATGAAGAAGAAGTCCCTCCCTCTGAGCCTCAGGGCTCTGTGGGAGATAAGAACACAGCGGGTGCAACAGAAGGGTACGTTCAAATCTCCGTGAGAGGGAGGATGTTATGTGATAAAACAGTCACGGCAGCATTTTGGGTTGCTTTCTCCTACATGGACAGTTCAAAATCACCGATAGTTGCTACAAAACTCTCAATTTTGTGGAAATCTGGTTATGCTGAACAAGCAAAAATGTCAGTCAAATTCAGCTTGTGGAGCCTGTTCTCTCGTTCACGCTCCAGTTCTCTCACAGAAACTAACAAGACAGATGCTTTCAACAGGAATATGACAGAAAAGGTTTAGGAAAAATGGCAAGCAAACTACTTAGTTCCACGTGATGTCTTTGAAGCTCTGGACTTTAAATGTAACATATCTGCAAATGTGGAATGTGAACATGCTTTGTGGCTCTTTCGTTTCACAGACACACCAGCGGCAGCACAAGTAGGAAGATCCTCCGATTTGTTGACAAGATTGCAAAGTCCAAATACTTCCAGAAGGCCACAGAGAACGAGTACATAAGGAAGAAGATAGCTGAGGTTTCCAACACGCCGCTGATGCTCAGTGTTGAGGTTCTGGAGCTTTCTGGGACTCTGGCCATCAATGTCCCACCGCCCCCTACTGACAGGATATGGTACTTTTCCCATTTTCTCTTCAGCTTTGATATCCTTTCTCAGCTCCTACTCGGCCAAAGCTGTTCCCACACAGAAATTATCATGTGAAAGAGTAAACGCTGACAAAAATGTATGGCAGCGGTCAACTGTAAAATGTTTTCATCTTCGAATTGAGTGAAGCTAAATTGCTTTTTGTGAATCCTTTTCTTTTTTCCACCTCACGTAATCTCTGTCCTCTCAGGTATAGCTTCCAGGTGCCTCCACGGCTGGACCTTCACGTGCGTCCAATGCTCGGGGAGAGGGAGGTCACCTTCACACACGTCACCGAGTGGATTGAGAGGAAGCTACAGTGCGAATTCCAGGTCAGAAAGTCATATTTTAACATCTATAATTAAAAACTACATATAGTAATGATTTATATGTAAAGTAAGTAAAATGAAATATTAATAAACCAAAAGTAATGCCTACCTATTGCTAAATTGCATATTGTGTTGTTCTTTGCTTCTTACCAGAAAGTGTTTGTTATGCCCAACATGGATGATTTATATCTGCCCTTGATGACATCTGGCCTGGACAACCCACCTACATCCCATCATTCCTCAGTCCACTCCTCATCCCACCAGTCCTCAATGGAGTCCCAGGAGTATTTGTCAGAGTAGCGTCCCTCTGAAGCCACAGACGGGATGTTGTTGGTGAAAACGTGGCCATTATGCAGCTTTTTGACTAATTCTGATGGATTCTGAGGCTGCTGGCGGGTCCGTCCTGTGCTCATGGCCTCCAGTACAGGATAGTTAAGTCTCTTATAGGTGCACAGGGCAACAGTGACCTTGAGACGATGGGAATTGTGTTACAGTAGCCCCTACTGTTAAGGTAACGTAACTGTACCGAACACCAGTGAGAGGAGGTTTTTATCAAGTGCAATACTGGCAGAACTGGATTGTGGAGTTTCACAAACCAGAAAACAGATGATAATGTGAGAAGTGAGTTCTTTTAAACCAAACAACATTGCTGCATGTCATTTCCTAACAGCACCCATGCTGTCATGGATTTATATGCAAACAATTCATACCTTGCATAACATAAGCATTTTCAATGAATGAGCATCATCTGCGGCAATGAGACCGTGTATTTAAAACTACATTTAATTATTTTATGAGAATATAATTCTTCATTCAGGCCTCCTCAGGCTGAGGTTCTGGCATCTGCTTCAAGGCATCCTTCTTCAGTGGACCCTGCAGGTAAGCCAAAAGTCAGTTTACATGCAGGAGCATTTGTGAAGACAAGAGGAAACATGAAATAAATAGAACCCTTTCAGATTCAGTTATGGAAAAACTGCCTGTACTTTCAGATTTTCCCAACACTCACCATGAAAGCCCTCTTCTCCTGAGCAGTCTGGAAGCGGCCATGACCGAACTTGGAGGTTGTGTCAATGAACTTGAGCTCAATGGTCTCCTTGGCCTTGCGAGACGTGTGCACGAGCAAAGACTGGGGTGGAAGGAAAAAAAACCAAACATTTCTTTTTCACTCTGAAAGTGGACCAGATTACACGTTGAAAGTAAGACTGTACCTTTCTGAGGGTGAGGACACGTTTCTTAATCCCAACCACACAGCCTTTCACCATGATAAAGTCATTGTTCACCTCACCGTAGTGTGGGAAGCTTCCCTGCAGGAATCATTTCAAGACAAAATGCATGTAAAGAAAAAAAAAAAAAAAAGCTATTATTAGAGAGACATTCTGAATAGTGTTGTATGTAGTGGGTTCGAATTTTTCATTCCATCTGAATGCATGAATATGTGTTACGACCATGTCTTCTCAAAATCATGTTTTAAGAGCCATTAAAAGAAAACTGATGAACAAAGCATTAATGTATCTGGACTTCACCGGGTTTTGAATACTGGTGGATGTGATTACCATGGGGGTGATGGACTTCTGGCTGATGTCATAATTGGTGGAGGCATTGTTTCGGATGACTTTTCCATCCTGGATGTGGACTCCCCTACCAACACGGTAGATCTGAGGACAGCAGGGAACGATGGGAAGGATAACTCAGTGTAGCAGAAAGCACGATAGGACTACATCCATTGTAAAGCTTGTCACTAATGCTTTCCAAGAGTCAGCGTTTTTGCTTTCCATTTATGCTCGGGAAGTGATCATATGGGGTCGACACTCCTGGATTGGACGAGTTTGTACAGATAAACTGAACCTTTTTTCAATCACAGGGAGGGGAGCTCACCTTCTTGTTGATCTCTGTACGGTGGTGATAACCCTTTTGACCAGCACGAGCTATGGTGTAGGCCACACGAGCAGGATGCCAGGCTCCAATACAGGCCACCTTCCTCAGACCCTTGTGAGTCTTCCTGGGAAGCTTTTTGGTGTGCCAGCGACTTGTCACGCCTAACAAACAGCATGAGAGCCCGAGTTATTATACAGATTGATACGACTTGCAAATCCAAATGCAGCTATTTCTTGGAGTGGTGCAAACTTCCAACCTTTGAAGCCATGGCCCTTTGAGACACCAATGACGTCAATCAGTTCATCCTGGGAGAAGACTGCAGACACGGGCACGGCCTTCTCCAGGCGCTCCTTGGCCCAGTCCACCTTGTCAGAGATGCTTCCCCCGTTTAGCTGCACCTCCATGATGTGGGCCTTTTTCTGCTTAATGGGCAGCAGCCGCATCTGCACATAGAAAATAAAGGCTTGTGAAATCAGTGATGTGTAACTTTCCCGGGTCCATGGGACTAAAATAATTTACTTTAATTCATCATTCACTGCATAGCTCTTGCTAACAATATAAATTACATACAATAAAATAAAAACAAACTGATCCCACATCATCACTAAAGCTGAACTGATCTTAGCAGCACAGTTGGAGCCATCTTGGCACATCTTCGTAAGGTCTGCTGCCAACATAAAGGTTTTCCCGTGGTGCAGTCTGGGGGCCAGAGCCAGGTTCTGCCCTGAAAATTATTTTTAACCTGCTATTTGAAACTCCAGCGCTCCCCGCAGCCAGAGAGCTGTGGGCCAGGAGTTGTTTTGCTACAGGCAGCTGAGAGATCAAAGATGTGGCTGCTTCTCTTTCCACTGCATGTGATCGGGTGGATGATTGACCTTTTGCGGATGTGCATACTGGAGACGGGGAGATGCGTGGGATGCCAATCATCGGAGGCTGTAATTGTGCTTCTAAAAATTGGGTTGTAGGAATGAGCTACAAGTGAGAGGAAATGCTTACCCACCTGTGAGTGAACAATAACCCTGATGACTGAACAGTATTTCTTCAGCATTAAAAAGTCTTTGTCCAATTGTTTCTTTCCCGTCTCATCCTGCCACTTCTTACTGTACTTGGTGAAGGCCTTCTTCTTGCTCTTAAACCTGAAACAGAAAAAAACATATAAATTAAGAAATCGGCAACAGAACAATACAACTGTGGTGAAGATGTGGGCAGGGCAAGACCACTCACCAGTTTTTGTAAAATCTGCGCCTGCACTCGTCACTGAGATGCTCAGCAAAGATTGTCTTAAAGGAGCGCAGCCCACGGACAGTTTTGATGTATCCCACGACTCCCACCACCATGACAGGAGGGGTCTCAATGATGGTGACTGCCTCTACCTCCTCTCGCTTTGATTGCTCTGTCAGATGATTGTAAAAAATGTAGCTGCTTTTTTTTGATAAATCTTTATCAAAAGAAATCCTATTTACTATCCATCAGTGCAGCACTCAAACAGCAATCTGTAGTACTAAACTACATGGACATGTCTATGCTGTTAAATTCAACTGTATTTTCACTTCTCACGCAGCCATAAAACACAAACATTTTTAGGTGATCATCTTTGTCATATATTCATATGGCAATTAACTCTTGAACAGAAAGTATTTTCAAACGTATGAGTCAAACTTTCAGTCTGCCCCTTTAATCTGAAGTATACAGCATCTGAATACAATTATTCTCTAAAACTGCATCACACATCTCTGCCACCAAGAGCCTATCCATACATACTGAGGCCAACGCGGTGCACCTCTCTCAGGGTGTGGGTCATCCCGGCCTTGTAGCCCAGGAAAGCTGTGAGATGCACAGGTTGGCTGGGGTCGTCTTTAGGCCATGTGCGCACCTTGCCTTGGTGCTTCCTGCTGCGCTTGTGGGGCAGGAACCCCATGTGTCCGTGGCGGGGCGCATGGAATTTACGATGAGACTAGGAAAGACAGAACCCACAGAAGATATATGCAGAATAATGTGGAACACAGACAGTAGAGTGCAATAGCAGCACTGGCATTTATAATCTACAGTATGTGAATTAATGGCCACCACATTCAGGGCCTAAAACTGATTTCTGTATAGACTCAGAAAAAGATGCAATAAAACAACACTTAATCTTAAGATGTTTGTTTTTTTCTCTGGTTAGCTCTGTGTCGTTTCCACGATCATAAAGTGTCATGTAGAAATCCACTACCGCCCAAGGAATCGGGAGCACTCATTAAAAAGTAGACGCCATGTCAGTATTGCACGTGGTGGCCTCAAAGGGAGCCATTACAAGTTAACGTCCCAAAATACTTTATTACCGCTGTGATAAATCCAAATGGCCAAAGCACAAATCATTCACATGCTGGCATGAAGAAGACAGAGAGACAGATGAAACGTCACATTCTAACAGAAAACAAATCAAAACATGAGGAGCACTGACCATGGCTGAGCACACTGACCAGGCGAGAGGCAGAAAGAGAGAGGAAGCAGTGCTGAGAAACGGGTCATACATAAGATGATACACAGTGTGGGGCTCTAATTTGGTGTTTGGCCCAGCCGAGGAACAGTATTCGCTTTCAAACAAGGCAATCTTTGCCAGACAAGAGAAGACAGGAGGAGGGAGGAGAGTGCCCCGGGGGTCTGAGGAGGTGGGAAGACCAGTGGACGGGAACCATATGACCAAGAAAGGAGAAAGGAGGAGGGGGAAAGGAAGACACAATTTTCACCTTGTCCACTTCTGAAGTTACATCTTATTTTAGAGAGCAGTAATAATGCAGCCAGCAGGTGGTGAGCACTCACTGTAGGGCTGCTTCGAGTTGCTGCATTAAGGCTATGTGTGTGTGTGTGTGTGTGTGTGTGATTCAGATTAAGAAACTTTATTTATGTCCCGTATTATCGTGACAATCAGAAAATAGTCTGTAAAATGTCAACGGAATTGATGAACAACGGTGCGGCACATTTTTCCCCCGCCCTCTCCTGTTCCGTGACCAATGAGATGACAGCATCCTCACACACTACAGAGATTCCGGCTCCATCTCATTGGTCCAGCTGCGGGTGCCTGAGAAAGGGATGCCGGAAGACACGAAAGGAAAACAAAGCAGCATGGAAGCTGACGAGAGGCGTTCACAGGTGTTAGTTCTCCAGAAGTCATAGATGTGAGCGTCTGCAGTGGATGAGATGATGTTTTAGATATTTTAAAACGTCACTTTGATTCAGCAATTAGCAATTAGCTATTTGTTCTAACCTCCTCAAATATAGGCTATTCATGTTTTCTTGTGTTAAATACAATGTAATATATGTATATGTGTATAGAAGTAGATATTATAGATATATAAAATCGACTGCCCTATGTTATCATTATTATTATACGATTA
>CAESWR010000054.1:540156-550267 GCA_903171835.1 Mullus surmuletus | reverse complement strand
CATGTGCGGGTACGTGCGCACGGGGTACGTGTGTGTGTATACGTGCGTGTGTGTGTGTGTCAGAGGCATGTTGATGGCTGTTCAGAAGCAGCGGCGGAGCCTGCTTCATCACATCCCTACCTTATTCTTGGGGGGCTTTGTTATGTAAATGCGGGAGAAAAACTAACAGATTCAAAGTGCTTTCTCTTCACAAGGAGGTAGCAGATAAAAAAAAAAAAAAGCAAGTGACAAGGTGTCTTGATTGTCCTTAGTGCTTTGCTACTCGCCCGCTAACAAGGCTTGATATTGTAGAGATTCCATTTGCAACCGTTTCAATTTGCACGCCTCGGACAGTGCTTATGTGCACTATTAAGTCCTCCTGCTTCCTGAACGAAGCACCTCACAGGAGAGAGAAAACACATTCGGAAGTGGTACAATTAAATATACCGGACCCAAATGTGCTGAGTGTTGTGGAGTGAAGGCCAAAGCTGCACAATAATGAGAACTGGCAGTCGGATCTGAACCACCAACTTCGCCCTGACGACGGATTCACGTTTGAGTTTTTCTCGCGTGTTTCTGTTTCACTTTTTGCCCCGGCTTGTTGCTCTTTCCTCGCTGATTTCGGAGAGAAAAGCAATTAAAAAGTCACATTGAAAAGCAAAATAATGAAGCGGTTTTTAGTTTAAAGAGCCCACTGAGAGCAAAAATATATCGGAGAATGCTTTACCTTCGGGGAAAAAAATTGCTCAATTCTCTGTTGTGTGTGAGTTGGAGCAGACAAGTGACTAATCTTGTCGCGCACCTTTTAATTGACTCTGCTGTATTGGATTCCATTTTGGGGCGAAGCATCCCATCAATGAAACATAAACAAGCGAAAGTCTTATCAAAAGAGCAGTTTGTTTTCATGCATTTGCCACGTTTTATAGTTTCAGAGTCTCACCCAACTTTTGCTTTGTCGTGGTTCTTTGTGAATGGAATCACTTTAGAAGAATCCATCCTGGAATTGTAAAGCAAAGCCGTCCAGATGATCTCGTAAGGTCACGCCTCCACGCCGGCACTCAGCGACGTGTTGAACCCAGTCGGGATGCCAAACGCGGTTGGCGTGTCACATGCTGCAGGGTCTTCGTGCTGACCTCGACGCCGCCCGCCTCCCCGCTCCCTAATGAAATGTGACGAGGATGTGTCCACTCCCATAAATTATAAACAGGGCTGGCAGCGCCGTCTACTCCGCTCGTATGACGATTAGGTGTCACCTCTCTTTGCTTTGATATTAATTAAAATGTAATGCGCTTTCGTTTATTTTGCTCGTCTGAGGGGCTGCCACACAGATCACAAACTGTAAGCGGGAACTTGTGTATTCAGATAAACAGCCTTGATGTCTCGAGTGTGTTGGACAAACAACACTAACCATAATATTTAAGATACATTCAATACATCTGCAGCCATTTTCTCCCATCAGTTACTTATATTAACCCAGTTACAACATATTTTTGAACTTATTTCATGATTTTTGATGCAAACATAAATTAGCGAGTCACTGAACAGCACAGTTTAAACAATACAAGTATATCTTTTACTAACTCTGTGCATTAGAGGCTGATGCAAGCAAAGTCGCCGTGTTAGTACATTCGCCAATTAATCTTATTTATATTGTATAAACACTGTGCAGGCAAGTGACAGCGACTATGATTTATTGATGTTAATGATGCACACAATGTGAATATCTTACTGCACATTTCTTACAGAGGGATGAGCCTTGGAAAACTAAACAAAGCAGAATTTTTAATATTTGAACATCTTTCCAAATATAAACAGTGGATAGGTTGCTAACATATTCATCATAAGTTGAGAGATAAATAATTTCTTTATTTCTAACTTAACTTTATTTTTGTAATTTTGTATCATTAACTTTGTATTATCTATTAGATTATATTTATTATATATCATTATACGACAACAAAGCAACCTGCTCGTTCTTGCATTTCATTCCATCATTTCTTCCCCCTCAGATTCCATCTCTCTCTTCCGAATATCAAACAAAGCCAAACTTAAATGGCTTGTTTAACTCCCAGTTTCATTGAAATGGAACATTTATTTGCGCGGAAGATAGACGAGTTCCACTTATGTGCTTACACCAGCAAGTAACATTTAACAAAGGTTCATGTACACGGCATATTGCAGCTATGCAAAAAAAAAAAAAAAAAGTTGTTGTCGTCCGCGGTTCCAGTCACGACAGACGTTCCCAACACCTGGTTTTTAGTTACATATAGTGACAGATTGCAAAAAAACTCCACGTCACCTGAAATATGGAAGATGTGACTTCAACGTCCTCAGCGGCTCCGACCTCTGATTGGACACAGGTATAATACACACAAAAAATATACATGTGTGTATCTATAGCGAACTTTATGACAAGTAGAAAAAAAGATAACAATGGCAGATGGTGTTTGCTCAGTTGTCATGGAGAATATGGAAGCTATGACAAGAACGTGAAATCCTCCCCTTGCCAAAACCTTCAAACTAAAATCTAAATATACACATTTCCATTTCTTGTTTCTTTGTTTCATCTTTTTTTTCCCAATGTTTGATCCTGTCTGCTGTATCCGCGCTCCACTTTAATTGTGTTTTACTCTTCATTTGTTATTTTTTCACGGCCTTGTGAAGCTCTCGAAAAGTTCACTGTAGTGTGCCTTTCCCTTGACTGAAAAACATCTCAGAAGTGACTGGAAAAAAGCGAAACTCAGGATTCCCGATGACTTGATATTTTTAATGGTGCGCCTCCAAATAAAAAAAAGAATTACTTAAGCTTGATCGAACATATCGGGCACCACCCATGCATTTGCACATTGCCTAAACAGTTTACACCCAAATATCCATAACTTTGTGTTTATTTGTGATTTTCTTTGGAGCCATGGAGCCGATTTTCACGATTTGCGATCTTTTAAACTGTCCATTTGTCAATTGAGGGGAAAAAAATGGGTTAACTTGTGTGAAGAAATGTAGAGAATCAGGTCATATTAATAAATAGGCTGTTTAGGATGTTTATCGCTCAATTTGCAACAACAAAAACGGCTTATCTCAACCACAAAGTGTAGGGTGACTTTCTCCTTTTTTTTCCCAGCAGCAGCAGCAGCAGCTCCACAATGTACTTCTCATCTCCTGCCAGAGCCATATGCGAGCCTGACAACTTCACCGGCAGAGGTGTCCGACAACTTCCATCACTGCGTTTCCCTGTTTACCGCGGCCAGGCGGATGCAGCGAGATGGAACCCGAGGCGGAGCAGCTGCAAAGGCAGGTGTTGGCCAACATGGAGGATGCTGCCTCTTTGACTGGACATGCCACGCGTTCCTGCAGTCAGCTGCAGCGGAACATCTGGGCCTCGGCGGTTGATGCTCCGCGATGACTTGAATAGTCTGCGCCGGACCGCCGTGACGTGTCGGACGGGCGCGCGATGACAAAGAAGCAGCTGTGTGAAAGTGGGGGTGGTGGGTGGGAGGGACGAGGGGCCCTGTTAATGTTCCGACAAGGATTCGACTGACACGCGCTTTTCCGATGTTGATACTGAGAGTTTGGCGCCGCAGCTGGTGGGGGAGCAAATCATATATACTTTTCTTACACTCGAGTCCCCCTTTTGTGTTTTATTTTGAAGGGTTACGGGTTGGATCACTGAACCAGCCTCATAATAAAACCACAATTAAGACTATATGACCAAATATGTGTGAGCAAATATAAGTTCAAGCTTCATTTCACTCCTGAATGGAGGGCAGTTTTAATGAGAAAACCAACCGAATCGCCCTTCCCGACCAGGTCTCGTTGCATCTTACAACACAAAAAGCCAAAAACAGGCAGAAAAAACATTAGTAATTACTGTGATCTTGCAAAGACTGCATTGCCTGATCTCATGCAAGAGCAGCGTTTGTTTCCTCCATCGCCTTGTTGGAGCAGGAAGATGAGCGATATGAGTCATCGCGCAGCGTGTGCTGCCATGAATTATGAAAAACTGTACAGATTTAGTGGGATATAAATAAAGGGTAATAAGGAAAGTAACCACAGTCGGAGGAGTCAAGCAGAGGCAGGGCTGGGGCTGGGGCGGGGGCGGGGGGGGCGAAGGCCTTAAAGCGGCATTTAAAACCAGCATGTGGTTCTAAACTGCTTTCTGACGCAGTGTTTGGAGGGAATGGACAGTTGGAGGCCACTTGACAAAGTCATCAGGCCTCAGGCTGGTACTGGGTTCAGGGGTAGCTCTAACTCCTGTGGGGCCCTGGGCCAACATCCCCCCCCACACACACACACACCACCAAAATTGCCTGTCTACCTGTCCACCATTTATTTCAGTTACTCTCCATTCATATTAATGCTCAATTTTGGAGGCTGCTGTGCCACTGAACTGTATTGAGAGTTGCTTTTCATATTTTCTTGACCCTAATTCATATAAATGTGATGCGAAATATTGAGATCTTGGAATAACCCGGTAAATTCACCTGCGCCCCTAAAATCACCATATAAATGACCTCTTTCAAAACAAATTTGATAAAACTGAAAATTATGATTCTCTTGAAAGTAGGGTTGATTGTATTACCGCATATAATACTTTTGATCTAGGTGGACCAAATACACCAGCACGTATTTGTACACACACGATCCCCGTATCAAAACATCCAGTACAACAAGTAAAAATGAGTACAGCTGCCTTTTTGATGGACACTGAAGTCCTCATATCGTTTTCTTTAGGTTTGAAGGCCCCTCGAAAGGTTCCATCCTGGATCCGCCAATGTTTGATGGCTTTTTGAGAGACTATAATGTCATTTGAGACCATTTAAGCCGTTGTGATCAAGATTCCTCCAGGCTGTTTTGAACAGAATTCACATTTGTGAGCCTAACTTAATACATAAACATGTCTCCGTGTGTTCCCGTTGAGGGACGGACTTGCCTTGATGGATCGGGGATTTGGACAGACCTAAGCCCTCCGAAAAGCCGCGCTCGCATAGTCCTTTGATTCATACATGTCGGGTAATCCTCTGTGCCAACACTTAGATTCGGTTACTTGAGAAAAGAGCAGCCATGCAGATTTCCTTTGTGTTGCTCTTATGTCTTGATGATGATGAATATCCTGTAAACACACACCGAGCTGCCCATTACATCTCGCACTGTATCGCGTAAGATTAAGCGCTAGTCTGCTGGCGCTCGGGTGTTCACAGATAATGCGGGCTGCTTGCGAGGCTTTGGAGTACATTAGACAAAACAGCAATTGCAGAAATGAGATAAACCCTCACTTTTTAAATTTTTTTTTTTTATTTTACCGCCGTGCTCCTCCCCCGATGACAAAGCATGTATCAGAATCTGCAGGTAGATTTATCGGAGGCAGCCAGTCGTGGAGTCGCCCTCCCAGTCGTGTAATGAAGCAAATCCACGCGCCGAGTGGTCAGAGGGGCCCGGGCTAGTTAATGACAGCCGATATCTCCGAGGCGGGCGACGGGGGAAGGCTTGAAATATTTGCGCAGGAGACTCGCCAGGGGTTTCAATCTCACCGCAAATCCATTTATATGTTTGCCCGCTGATTTATGTCCTTATTTTAACTGTCTTCTACATGCAAATGTGCGGCGACCGCTAAAGAAATATACATAATGTGATTCTCAGGGTCATCCCTCCAGCCTGTCAAGTTGAGGAGGTGTGTGGTATGTGTGGGGAGGTGGGTTGAAGGGATTCAAGGAATTATAATTTCCAGGGGAGGTGGGGGGGGGGGTGCTGAGGGCGCAAGGGGGTCGCTCACGTGGTCCGGCTCCCCGGCCCTCATCTGAATAAAGCCCCCATTAGGCCCCAGGCAGATATTCATCATCCCTTTCCGCGCCGCTATCATTATCCACACATATAGATTACCAGAAGCCATAAGGTGTGTCATCCATTGCTACTGATGGTTAAAGCACCGATGGGACTGTAATTTAATTAAATCGGAAAAATGTGCAACGCTTTCTATAAATGTATACTTATCTGAAACTAAGCAGAGCTAATAAGTAACTATTTGATTATCTCTATTTCCGCTCGGCGTAATTAGGGCCTATCAGTCCTCGTTTGGAATTAAATTGATTGCGGCGTGACTGCGGCATTCGGACATTTTTTTTCCTCCTCCTCCCCGCGCCGCGTCCAGGTGCGCGCCGGAGGTCTCCGAGCCCCGCCGTATCGCGCAGGAAACAGCCGATTTAGTAATAATTCCAGGGCAGGCAATTATGATCATATATCCTGACACGTGAAGAACAACTTTATTAAAGATATCTGTCACGACGGGTCTCTCCGCCGGTCTCCCCGCGTGGACGTGACAAAGTAGATTCCTCAATTATGGGCCGGCAATCGCATTAGCCGGGGATATTAGACTGCCTTTACATTGTCTTTCACATTATTTCGCACATTTTTCATGCGGGCGGCGTATGCTAATGAGGCGGTGGCGGCGGCGGGGGCTAGCGACGCTCCGGTGAGAAGCGCTGAAGAAGTCTGGCTACGACACGTCGCCTCACTCTGCAGATGGAAGAGTGGACAGCTGCTGTTTAGCGTGCGACGGCTGATTTGTCACCAGGAAATGCGGGTTTATACTTGATTAAAGAGCAAAACACCTTTCGCTTACATCTGGGAAGTTTTTCAGGAGATTCTTTGCAAACAGCGGGAGAAATTTCGAGGTCATCGTATTATAACATAAATCCACGTTTTCTCACACTTGGCGCTTTTTACTTTTGGATGTCTATCATGAGTGCATGTCTGTGGTTGATTTATTGGATGGGCAGTTGAACAATAGAGTTCCCATGGGTATATTAGTTCTAACATTGCATGTAAAGCCATATGTAATGATACATTAGTGCGGTTCACTGAAACGGGACAATCTGCAAAAAAGTACTTTAGACTAAGTTGCACTAATTTGCTCACGTTTTGCCGAATTTGCAAACTGACATTATTCCTTCTTTGCAAGTGACAACCATCTGTGAAACTGACACTGCCGATCTTAAAGACAGGAATGAGGCAAAACAACAACCTTAAAATGCCTTTTAACTGTTTTAAAACGCTCCCGCCCTTACACCGAGCTCTTATTCAGCATTATGTCTCGGAAAACGTACAGAATTTTATGAAAATCTTTTATTTTTTTCCGCCTTCTAATCAAAATATGACGCGGTCCTGCATCAGAATGTCAGCTTCAACCAATAATGTGACATTCTGCATCTGCGCAGAGTTCCTCGTCTTCCTACACATCCCGCGGTTTACGTTTGCTAATTGGGCCGATGACGGTGATGAAAGAGGCGAGCGGTCTTCACTGAATTCAGACATCCAGCTCGTAAATCCTCCACGCATCACACTCCCGTAACACACTCCTGCACAGAACCAGCGCCCGCCACCCGATCCGATACGCGCCCGCTTCTCAATAATCAATTCAAATTCCCTCCCAGCAGGACGAACGGCATCCCAAAGACGGCGGACGACGAAGCCGACGAAAAAGTCGCTTTCGGCCCGTCTTCCGTCAGGTGACGTTACATCGGCGAGATTATGGCGTCTGGTGTTTTGCAAGGCTCGGATCCCGCGATCTAATCACACGAGTCTGTCAGCGGGCCAACACGTTGGCAGAGGTGAGCTTCACCTACTCACAACCACTCAACATCATAATTTCATAGCGGGCAACAAAGAAGGTAATAAGGGAGGCAGCGGGCCAGAGATGTGTCGCTGAAGCCGAAAATGAGTTTGATGGGGGCAATGAGAATGACCCAAACTTTAAAGTTGCAGGGGCGGGCGCCAAAAACACGGAAAGATGCTGAAATAGTCGACATATCGTGGCTCATTCTTGATGCTTTGATGTATCTTCGAGACATATTGAGACTAGGGTGTCCTGGTACAACTTTTTCACTTCCGATACAATACCGATACTGCAGGCTTGAGTACTGGCCAATACCGATATCAATCCGATACGATATCAGCACCAATCATACATCCTTTGATCGCTTATTTTGTTGTATGGAATGTTAGAAAAGGCTTCATCTGATACTCGTTTTTTTGCTGATATTGGGCCAATATCTGATATCAGTATTGTATCGGGACACCCCTAATTGTGACAGACGAAAGGAAATAAGAATTCATTTTGACTGCAGTTTGAAAATGGAAATCACTGTACATCACCCGAGCAATTCCAGTATTGCAGTAGTAATAGCAATATTTCACAAATTTGGCATATTTCATTATCTGAAGATCATCTCCTTCCATTTCGTCCTTCACTGCATCCTGCCGAGCGTCAGGTACGTCTCTCTCACATACAGAACCTCAAAGCAAATCTCTGTTTTTAGCCCTTTCCCTTTTTTTTTTTTCTCCCTTTGAGAAATTAACCATTCTATTCACCGCATAAATTTTCAGGTTTTGCCCGTGCGACACTCAGGGGTGTTGAATTTTTTATAGCAAAAAACGGTCTAATAATTGTTGAACAGATGTAAGTGCTGGAGAGTGGGCTCCGTCAGAGCTCATAAAACGGAATTAGCATGTTAACCCCGGCTATGCCTGTGAATGGGGAGGGAGGGGCCTGCGGCGGCGGCGGAGGCGGCGCGCGGAGAAGGTAGGGGGAGATGTACTGACGGAGATGGACTCCTCGGCTGGGATTAATAAGGCAGGACCGGTGCGCCGTGCGGCCTCGGAGGCGAGCTGCAGTGGGAGCCAGGAATTGGAATGGGATCGACGCGGCGTCCCATAAGCGCTAAACATACACGTGCGCTCTGTGTATGATAATATTCATCCTTTTCTCCACGCGTGTAATGATCTCAGGCCTCCCCGTCACCCGGGAGCATCGCTGCTTAAGTTGGGAGGATGGAAGCCTTTCCAGGAACGACGTGACGCCGCTCCCGACTGGAAATGAACACACTGAAAACACACTGAGATGAGCTCCAACATCCCTTACTTGCATGTGATTGGCTGTTCCCTGTTTGTTGTCTGTGAGAGAAACCGCCAATCAAATCAAACGCTTTCAAGAACTTGCCAAATTTGTGAATACATCTCATCCCAGGTGTCAGAGGTTTTGTCATTTTTATGTCGCTGTGTCGCTTTAACTAACAAATCTTCTGGAAACGCTGAATACTGAACACTGAATAAAGATAATTGCTAATTGCCTACTGTTTTTTTTAGTAAGGAACAACATAAGTGAAGGTTTCAGATACTGTTAAAAGAATCACAACTTCCAATAATATATGCAGTTTCTTCTTCTTCTGTCTGACGAATGTTGAATGACGATAGACAGCAAGGGATAAAGTTGACATTTTGAAATGAAAATGCAATTATATGGCAAAGTTGGCATTTTTCAGTAGCCCGCCAATGTCCAAGTGACCTAATTATTGGCAAGTGTTAATTTTAAGCCCTCACTGATGGGTCATAACAGTCAATATTTAAAAGTAGCAAAAATTGTATAATATTCACAAGGATTATTCTTGATATATGACAAATATACAGAAAATGATATATGCATATGACATTTTTCATCCTTCCCTTTCTATAAGGAGTTGTTTGCACCATAACAATTTGCCTTTTGGGATCAATAAAGTATTTATTAGCCAGACACACACACACCACTGGCAGAGTACAATAAATGAGACAAAGTTAAGAAGAAGAAGCGTCTCCCAGGAGTGCCATACCTAAAGAATCCGACCGCATGCAGTCGACATGCAAAAATCATCTCTCAAATTCAAAATGACTCACTGATCAGCAAGATCAAAGTTTGGCTCCAGACTCGGGGGCAGCTCTGCTCTCCCCCTCGCCCTCGTGCCGAGACGCACAGCGAGAAATTTGTTTTTCCCGACAACATCCACGCCGGTCGCTGGCGTTTAAATAAACAAGTGTCTGTGGCTCGAAAATGGATGGTGTTTACAGCCTCTTGGAGTGGATAGCGCCGGGTCTCTGGCGTCTGACTGGCATCGCTTCGACGTGTTTGATGTGGTCCTTCTTCGGCGATCCCCGGCTGACTGAATAATTTACGCGGACACGCAGCGGGGGCGGCCTGAAGTTTGACCTCGAGATTTGCTTGCTCAAAGTGAGCGGCGCGGCGGCTCGTGGCGTGGAAACTTGTGTGTCCCTCATGTTTATGTAATGTCGAACACAACCTCCTTTCAACCCTTTTTTTTTTTTT
>CAESWR010000054.1:498665-519950 GCA_903171835.1 Mullus surmuletus | reverse complement strand
AAAAAAGAGAGAGAACAGAATCTGGAGGAAACTTGCAGATGAGGAGCGATTCTCCCGCCTTGTCGGAGCGTTTTAACCGGCTCCAGTGTCTGTATATTAGCCAAGTGGATCGCTAGATATGTCGTCTAATCCCTCTCAAGTTGAGAGCGTAGTGAAACCAAAACTTTATGTCTTGTATATCTCCAATTAAAAAAGGGGCCCTGCCAGATAAGTATGGTAATGAAAGAATCCTAGGAAAATTAGATACGTGGCACTAATCTGTGGCGGTGAAGGAGGTTGAGAGAGGGGGGCGGAGGGGTGCGGGGTGGGAGAATAAAGATTAGGATTTAATCCGCCCAATATCCATTATTGTTGCTCCAACTGCCCCATCTGCCAGCTAAGGTGAACATATGAATCAAAAAACAAACAACTCGGTGATGAGATTTGCTCAAGACGCGTGATTGAAATCCCATCCTTCAAATTAACATACATATATGCAAATTTATTCTTAATTAATTGCAAAACGTACTTTTGATTAAATACTCCAAACGTCATGTTTCTAATCTTGACCGGGGAAAGGAGGGGGGGAAAAAGTTTTTAATTAATTTTGCCAGTTAAACCTCATCAACACTTTGAATGGGGTGTAATTAGGACGCCGCCCTCTGTTCTTATTTCTCAACGTCCAAATCAAAAATCATCCATTGTTATCGCATTTGTAATGCAACCAGTGTGTGAGATGAGGCCGCGATAAATGAGCTGGGTCCTGATTTTCAGAGGCAAAGTAAAATAATGTTGCTAATTGGCAGATATTCTAATATTGATTAAATTAGATGGAAAACACTCCTTTCATTAAAGCGCCATGATATAGCCTAATTCTGATCATCTTCTCTGTGTCTTTGGGATTACCAATTAAATAGGCTTTGGGGTGGGGTGGGGGGGGTTCTAAAACGTCAGGCGAGTGAGAGGGCTAAATGAAATTACGCCTATAGTTTGCAAGAGTGGGAGCGTGCTCGCCCCATCTCCCTCCGCACTGTTTACCAAGGACTGTGTTTGTGTGGGAAGTCGCGGCTAATGATGTATTCATCCGTTCTCGCTGTGGAACTCCAAGCCCAACTCAACGTGCATTGTGCTCAATTATGTGAAGAGGGAGAGCTGATAATGAAAACTAACATGGAGCCCCTGAGTGGATCAAGATGTGTGTGTGTGTATGTGTGTGTGTGTGTGTGTGGGGGGGGGGGGTAGCTGGAATAACTGTATCCTTTCTCTTTCATCATGCCCAGAAGCCACAACTCTCTCAGTTTCTCAAATGAACCTTTCAAAGCCTCCAAAAACTTTGGGCCTCCCTCACTACGCAGCTCCACCAAAGCAGTCGTCCACTTAAGAGTATAAGGAGGCTTACTGGGGGATAAGACCCTGCGAGGTGCTCGAGGTGAGATAACCAATTACCCATGATCACTTTTGACTCTTCTAATCTCCCTGTTGTATCGGCGGGATTTATCCGCAGCAGCACCTGTGAAACCCTGGCCATCTCCAATCTGCTGCCGTCTGCCTTTGTTATTCTAATGTCAGCCACTTGACTCATGCACTTCAGTCAAAGGGGATAAGCGCACGCTGGGCGTGGAGAGAGGAGGTGCCGAAAAGCAGGAATGGGGGGGAGTGGAGGAGCGCGACCCTGTGACCTTTCAAAAAGACAGGGTTGATTGATAAGTGGGATTTGGTCAGAGAGTCTTGGAAGTTTCATCAGGCCGTTTTCCCCGGAGGAGCCTGCGACGGAGCGCCTTCTGTCTTTCCCGTGGAAGCGACACACACATGGAGGTTATAAAAGCCACATGTGGCCCGCGGTGTCATTGCAACACAACTTGTTTTTCAAAGTGCATGACGAACGGCGCTGGTTCACAGCTCCGAACGGTTGCAAGTCCAACGGATTTTCCAGCGCGGGTATTCAAAGTAATGAAGACGGAACTTTATTGGGCTGCCGCTCCAAACCGGCATTTCATAAACAATCGAGAAGGAGTGCTTGATGCTTTTTTTCTTTGTCATCATCTGCCTGGTGGTTGACAGGCAGAGGCTTTAAAATTATTTGTCCCAAACAAACATGTTGATCCAATCAGGTCGGGCTTCGAGGTGGAGCCCTCCAAGCCACAATCTACGCTGATTAATCTTTTCTCAGTTCATCTTCGCTTTATTTATTGGCCTCAACTTTTCACTCCTGCTGTCAATCATAAACTCCTGAGGTCAATGAGGCCAGCAGATGCACTTGATTTTGCAAATGTGAACCAATCTTGAGCAATTGTGACAAACTGTAACTTACGAGGTCTTTGACACAGCATTTTCTCTCTCCCTGACGTCCTCTCTCTTCAACAGCATGCAGAAATTGTTTTTTATGACAAAAAAAATAAAGGTGATTATGTCACACTTTGTATATCACACACTTCAATATGTCTTCACATACAAAGTGAGGTCATAGTGCTGAGGAGCGTATCCACAAATCCAACACTGTGACAAGGGCTGGATGGTTCATCTCCGCTTTGCTCATCTCTTGGCTGCCCACTGGAAGCCCCGGAGCTTGATGTCAGAGCGCCGTGTCTGTGCCTCTCTCCATCCCCACAAATGCATCTCGGTTTAAAGAAAAGCTGAGCGTTTTTTCCCACTTGGAAGCTCGAAAGTCACATTTGGAGCATCTAAAAAGCTTGGTGCTGTTTTGGGGTCACTTGCTTTTTTTCCCCAATAAGGAGCTATGGCCGATGATTGGATTGGTTTTATAAAAAGGGAAGGGTAAAGAAACATGGAACCAAGTTTGGGGCAGGCCAAGTTAAAGGGACTTGGCCCTGAGTTCCTATGCCTTTTGGTCATGGAAATACAGCTCTAATATGGACGTCCAATTATGTGTTTCCATTTGTAACTGGACAAAAAGTGGCATTCAAGTATTAAATAATTATACTGCAATGAAAGTGTTTGGAGATAATCGTGCAAAACTTCAGCATCATCCCCCCTGTAAGGTGAGATCTTAACACACGAGAGCAGGATGAGATACATTAAGAGAATCCAAAAGGCACTAATGTACAGTATCATCTCTGGAACCAGTTTGTCTTGCCAATCTGGCTCCTCACCAACCTTTAAGAAATGTCAAGCGGCTCATGCAAATGAGGGATACTTTCACATCTTAAAGTCTCTCCTGCACTTTAGGGCATTTAGGAGCTCCATGAGAATACCAGAGGTTTCTGGGAGGCCACAGAGTACGACAGAGGGTTTCATCTACTGATGGAAATGAGTATTTCCGGGACCTGGCTCTGGATTTATGGACAGAACTGTCAGACATGCTGCTAGAAAGGCCATATGTTGGCCAGACTAGATGGTGGATTTAGTACCACCCATGTGACAGACATGATTCTAAAGCTAATGGTCAGTTGTCAGAGCAGGAAAGAGAGTATGGAGAAAGTTAACAGTCACATGTTCCATTTGGCTGATGTTCATTTCCTGAAAATTCAAAGAAATCACATCACCTCGGAAACACAAGTTGTTTTCTTTCTGTCACTGAAAAAATAGAGTCACCAAGGGGAGCAGGGAAAACTGTTACAACAAGTCACAGTTCCTTAGCTTTCCTCTTGTTGGAACAATTGGACAAGATGCGTGAAGGTCTTTGAAGGTCAAGTTGTGCAGAACTAAAAGAGCGGCTTTCAAGGTATATTTTCCTGGTATGCTAAACTTGTTCAGCTCAGGTTCCCACAGCAATTTGTTTGTCAGCAAATAACCACAATCAGCAATTCACTTTATTTGTGTCTGCTGGGAAAAAGAAAAAAAACAACACTCATCCAATGATTTGGACCAGAGCAAAGCATTTTGCAAATGAGGTTTGTTTGAAACATGTGACTGTTTCTTGCCCTGTCTGACAGATTTTTGGCCACAAACTCGCTATTGCCAGTATAAATGATGTCGAAAAAGGAAAGTATAATAATGAGAACCCGGACGTATCCTTTGACACTCACCTTAAACCCTAAAAGCGATGCCTGAATGGCACTGGCTCATTCTGTCCAGTGTCCTGGAGTGACACCAAAATCACATATCACCTCTTTAAAGCATAGTGTGGATTCAGAGGTCCCACAGAGACGCTCTCTGCCCATTTTCCCACCACATACCCTTCCACCAGGGAAAATCTGACCCATCTAAGGATTTCCAAGCCAGACAGGATAATCTGACATGCTCTAAGATGACACCGCTGCTCTCCACTCACCCACCCACCCCGCGCTCCCTCGCTCTCTCTCACTTTCCCCTCCCACCTCAAGTCGGGATGCAGAGCTAGCATAAATGAGAGACACTTTGAAAAATAAGCTGCTCATTTGGGACTGAGTGGATTCAGATGGTTGGCCGGGGCTCAAAGGCATGGCGGAGAGGGGGTGGTTGGGTCAGCTTATTATTTCAGTGGATACAATGCGCTGATGTTCCCCCTCATATGTCATTTTCTCAATCAAAAAGCCACTACACTTTAGGTCACCATCCATCCAGTTTTTTTTTCTTCTCTGCAATGGAAATCTTCGTTCCCAGTCCAAAATTTGTAGACCCACCTCAGACGGGTTGCACCAGAGACTTTCTTGCACTGCAGAAGTGAAAGTTGGATCGGGCTCTATAAGAGATGCTGTGTAGAGTGCACACCTGAGCTCAGCTTTTACGTGAATTTTAAAAGCCTACTCTTAAAAAAAGACAATGCCATGACCTACTTGAAGGTATTTATCAGTTAACAAACATAAAAAAATATAATCATTCAAGATATGGTGTGATCACTAGCTATGGTGGTGCAAAATGATGACCATGGTACAATCTAATAACAATGTTATTACACATCTATTTGCTAACCACATAGCTAGCTACGTCATTCAGATTAGGGTCTACACCTTATTAGTCATATTACAGTTACATATTAGAGTTAAACACTGTTTATGTATTCTACCTGCAAATCTTGGCAAACATACCTAGACATAAACCAACAGTTGTGTATTTTGAGTCTGAGTGACTGTGTGACACAGGAAGGGGTTAACACACATGAGCTTTGCGGTGGCAGCTCTTGGCTGGGACCTTCACAGGCAAACTAGACCACATCAGATGCAAACGCTGCACAGCAACACCTGCATCGTAGACGGCCAGACACACTATTATAACAGAAATGGCGGACGTGCTATTAACTTCCCCCTCCGGCCGCAGGTTCGGCTTGCCGTGTGCTTAATTTGCGCTCTTGTCATGTCGAGGGCGATAGCGTCGCGTGCAACTTAAAGCAACAGAAAATATACCTCGTGGAATGCCTATTATGAAGGCAGATGTGGTGGCATGTTTGAAATATGAATGAATGATCATAGAGAAATACCTGAGCAGGATTAATGCAGGAGGATTCATACTCATGCAGTACTTTTTATACTGTCTGTGTTTGCGAGTACAGTCTCTCTATGTTTCCAGGGGATTTCCTCTCTGTGGTATCTAGGTGAGGCGTTAGCGTGTCTCAGCGAAGGGCACCACGCATGCAACCACTGAAACCTTAGCCGCATTTCCAGCACGAGGACGCAGGTTTGTACAGGGAAATGACATAGTCTTTGTAAGCAGCAAGAAAAAGAACGGTGTAAGGCTTCAGTTTATCTTGTAGTTATGATTGGCTCTCTACTGATATTTGGATCGAGCCATTGCTCCTTGAACATAACAGGCAATGAAGTTGAATCGATAGCCTTGATTTGCCGAGCACTCACTTTTCCTCTCCTAAAACGAGCATCTGAAGCGCACCGTGGGGGTGAACAGGATACGTGCGAGGAGCTTTGCAGTCGGGTCAAAGCCACAGCAGAACACGTCGCCGGTTCATGTGGAGGCACACTCGACACCCACCACCTTCTGCTCGCGGCTCGCCTGATTTACGGAGACGCACGGTGGAATTTGCCACTTTTGGTGAAACCATGCGAACGCGATGATGGATACGACCTCAGTCCCCGTACGAGCGCCACGAGTTGTCTCTCTTTTCATTCTTCCATTCTTTCATGCATATTTGTCACACTTGCCACCCATCCCTCTCCCTCTCTCTCTGTCTCTCACTGCCTTCCTCACACAGTCCCACTCCCCTCCTCCCCTTGCCATATGCAAACTGCTCCGACCACAATAGTGAAGAGCGCACATATGATTAAATGGCACACAGGGACCAGGAGAAATAGCTGTGGTCGGCGGCTTGGCCGGAGGCCGGGGATTTAGGCAGGAGGACAGACTCTTGCTTTTAATCACAGAGGGAGATAATGGCTGCCATACACCACCGACTTTGTTTTTCCCACAATCCAGCCCGCTAGGACAGTTTCTCCGCTGGCTGTGGTAGCAATGTCCGATTCTCTTCCGCTTTTAAAAGAGAAAAAGGGGGGTAGTGGGGGAGAGAGAGCGGAGAAAAAAACCCACCTTTACTCCGCGGAGCGCTGCACAACGCTGATCTTTAAACAGATGTTTTGTGTTGAAACAGGGTTCAAGTGTGTTCAATTTAGTTACTGTAACAGCGCGTTGCCCTGTCTGACCCCGTATCCACACTCACACCTCCGGGGATTGTATAGCAGAATACTTTAAAAACGCTGTACTCCAGGTAGCCAAAAAGGCTCCATCCAGCAGCTGAGGTCGAGTGGGCCTCATGTGGGTTAAATGCACCGACTACAAACCCCAGTTCAGTAGTGGCTAACATGACAGCTATGTAGTTCAAAGGATAGTTTTTGTATGAGCAGAACTGTAGAGTGAAGGTACATCCCGTGGCCTGTGATGGCGTGATACCCCCAGAAATAGCAGCATTTTTAGTCAATTCTTCCCCAATAAGTGGGAGGCTTAGCCCACCACTGTTAATTTTTCCTAATGCTTTTCCTAGCTTCTTTCTTGGATTAATGGAATGTTTGGATTCAATATCATGACGAGAGCAGCTAGGGTAGTGTGAAAAACCGGGGGCAATTTTACCATATTGGCGGTAAAGAAAACATTTTATGGCCCCGCGGAAGCTGCCTCTTCTCTTGAATGACACCAAAGTCACAGTGACCTTGTTCCTCCGAGACGTGAATACGCCGCTGATTACGCAATGGCCTGCGGGTTTGCGAACCAGCTCCAAAATGGATAGCGCTCCGCCAGCACTCAATTAAATTATTATAGTCCACCAACAAATTAGAGGCCCATTGTTCTATGGACAGATTGGTTTTCAGAGTGACAGAATTACACTCATTGGTGGTGAGTTGGCGTAAAAGTAAAATGATGTGGTCAGAACCTCATGATTTATAAATGTTTTTGTCTTTGAAATTCCAGTGAATGTACTATCACTCTATAAATCATATCTGTACATTGAAAAACTGTGAGCACAAACTGCAAAACCAAACCATGCATGTTGAGGTTTGGCAATAAAAGACAAGTTAAGAAACGCAGCAGGAGGAGTGGAGGTCACATATGGTGCTGAACATTCGCAGAGATGGTGGCATCTGATAGCGGACTTGCAGATATGAAGGGGTAGATAGTAGAAACCAGTACACTTTGCTGCATTCAACAGTTCGCCCTTTTACACACATTAGATGCATAAGGACCAATTGGAAACTACTCTGATACACAAAGTCTGCTGCGGTTAACACCAAAAGAAGATGGTTTTTACTCACAAAATTGATAGATTCATGTTGAAAAAGAGAGAAAAAATGCACGGATCAGGGGGTAAAATTTCCCATACTGGGACTGCCAGCGCTTTGCGGGCAAACGCGAAAGTCACGGGGATCGCGGCGAACACCGCTGGAACATGAAAGTTAACACCGCTGTTGTTACTGCAACCTAATTCCACCACACTAACGGTCGGTCAACATGTGGGTGGCGTCGAAAGTAAGAACGGCTCGTCTCCCCCCACCCCCTCCCAATTCATCAGGCCCCTTTACCTCGGGAGCGGAGCCCCCAACGAACAGCTGCCACGAATTACGGCACCGCTAGCAGTCAGACTGGCTACGGCGATTGTTTTAATATTGCCTTGCTTGTTTTCATATAGAGAACCCACATCACAGGGAGCGGTTCCCCCCAAAATACCAAAGCAGAAGTTACAGGTCTTTTTTTTTCTTTTTTACTACTTGTTCAATAGGCGTATTGAGCGTGGCAGTGTGGAGCTGGAGCTCGACGCGAAAGGGTTAAACCGGCCCGCTCTCTTCGTCTTGTGTATCTGGGAGGCCGTTCAAAGCCTCGATACAGCTCCCTATTCAACACTAAACAGCAGTTCGGTTTCGCTAATGTTTTATTCTCGTCTGGGAATGGGAAAAACCAACTGGTCCTCTTATCTAATGTGATTTATTTCCAGCCATTTATTAGGAGTGTGTGACTCAAGGCTTGACGACGACGAGGGAAAAAGGGGGGTGAAAAAAAAAAGTGATGCACAACGTTGGCTTTCCCTGCATTTGTACGGATGAAATTATAAGATGAGCGTGATGAATTAAAGGCAGACGGGTGATTTAGAGGGAGACGGCACAGTGGGAGGTGAGCGTGTGTGTGTGAGACAGCCATTAGATCACAGCCCATATCAAACACATTTTGAAGTTCGATCATTCCGGTACAGTCAATCATTTTGCTCACAATTTGTTTCTCTCTCGAAAAAAAAACAACCAAAAAAAACCTCGCAGACCAGCGTGCTGCCGCCGTTGCTGCAGGTTGACTTTCCATTTTGGCATGTCTGGCTGGAAGCCCTCGCTCTGGGACAGCCATATCTCTTTCCTGGCAATGGTGTCCGCGGCGCCGGCTGCCAGGCCCGGACTGGCAAAACCCTAAAAAGCTGGGGCCCAACGCATCTTTTACAGTTTACAGGAATGTGTCAGCAGTAATCTCTTGGCGGCCATCTTTGGAAATTCAGACTGACACAGTAATGAAAGCATTGTGAAGCTCTGTGGCAGAAAGAGACTGCTCTAATTGTATCTATTTAAAGCAGCTGTTTTCATGGCTCTATGACTCGGCTGTGGCCCGAATTCATCTCCAGTGACTTCATCGGCCGTGCTGGGTGTTGATTTATTAGAAAACTTGCCATTGTTTTTTTTTTTTTTAAGTAAACAGAGGTGGCCAAGACTGAGCTTTAATCATCTTCTGTGAGCTGCCCAGAGAGGTTGTTTGGTTTCAATTAGGTCAGCGTAACTTGGCTTTCTCCGCTGTCGGATAATCTCTCCCTCATCCCCGAGTCCTTTACAGCCGCTGCCAGCGAGCATTGCAGAAGCGGCGCATGAAATCAAATTTGAATGCTGACCCTCTGGAAAATGGGAACTGGTGAAAAGGGGACTTAATGGGAGTTCTAAATGGTGGGCATCGTGTTTTCACCCTCCGCGTGCCCCAAAGAGTGGATTTAGAGCGGCGTGCCGGCAGCAATGTAAACCAGGCTGTAGGGGAGGCGTGCATGCACAGCGTGCTCTGAGCTTACTGCTTGGATCGCTGTAATCCACCTCTGTATGGGAGCCAGAGTCTGACTGGCTGTTTATACAAGAGAACATGAGAAGGTCCCTGCTCTCATGAGGCTTGTACTGGTGTGTGTGAGAAAGTCTCACAGATTTTTTTTTCTATTTCAGCTAAAAGTCCAGTGCAAAAACTGTCTCTGCTCATTTTATTGAAAGTTTTTCTCTTTTCAATGATAAAACGATCATGAAACCCCCCAAATGATTGGTCTCTTCACACGTGTGCGTGTTGTGATGCCACCAGAGAAGACCTTTGATGTCATGCTCACCTTCCAAACCTCATCAAACCTTTGGTGGCGCCGGGCGCCCGCCGGTCCGTCGTTCCGTCGC
Source organism: Mullus surmuletus (assembly GCA_903171835.1). Classification (NCBI taxonomy): domain Eukaryota; kingdom Metazoa; phylum Chordata; class Actinopteri; order Syngnathiformes; family Mullidae; genus Mullus; species Mullus surmuletus. Next base: position 510,201 of record CAESWR010000054.1, on the reverse strand, counting down.
CCCGGCCTTCCTCACGCCTCAACATTGGGGTCACAAATCTTTGTTTTTTCCGGGCCACGGGCTTCAGTCGGAACCGAGGGCCAATCGATCGTTTTGATTCATGTCAGCCACCAATCAAAGATCACAGGTGGCCCCGTGGCATCGCAAAAGGTTGTGGCTGAAATTCATCCGACATTTGTTTCATCCGTGAGCTCAGTCATCTGAAATCACACAAAATGCTATTTTTTGGGGAAAAGAAAACACACATATCTATACTTATAAATCAATACCTGTGCTACATGTTTCGCTGTCTGCAAACAGTAAAGGTCACCCTCATCGGCAAGCATTTAAAGTTTGAGAACACCAAGATTTTAGTGTAATCATTGTTCCATGCAGCTAGAAATATAAACCATATCACTGAGACTTGTAAGATTTTGAGTGTACAGTAGCAGATTTGGAGCCATAAAACGGCCTAATCCATGAAATTCCAGTTACAATGTGCACTCGGAGGGTCCTCTCACAACGAAGACTGTGAGGTCACACTTATAGAAACAGGGGGGTGTGAGTGTATGTACTGTACGTTGTATGAAAATGCTAAATAACGCTTTTACCTATGTCCCACTAACATGTTCCACATAACAACCTAAGACTTACAACCACTCCCGACTCTCCAGCAGCCGCCCCGAGAGCTGCTGGGATTGAAGCCCCACGGCCTAAACAATAGCTCCCACCGTGTCATTAGAGGCATGCGGAGAGGACCCCATGAAACCGCTGCCAAAACTTCTCCTTGAAGATTGAGAGAAAGAAAGGCGAGGGGTATTGATCCGTCTGTCCATGGATATGATACTTAAGCCCTGGTACTGAGAGCCGGAGAGCCCCCGGATCCATATCTCAAAGACTTTAATCCTGGCCCCTCTTACAGCTGGATTGGCCTTCACCTTAACCTCCCGACAACTGCTCCTGCAGATCAGCCATGGAAATTTTATTCTTCTCACAATCTGCTCCCCTCCTCTACCTCCTCCTCCCCCCGTTTCTCTCTTCTTTCGCCGGGGCCTTGCGGTTATTAATGGGGCTGCAATGCGTTCCCATCCGAATTAGGAGTGAGAGGTGAATTAATACCTGATCCGGGTTTTCATCATTTTCTGAAAAAAAAAGAGAGAGAAAGTTCTTATCCTCCTTTTCTTGTAGTTGAAGTTGGAGGGGAAAGTTGAAGGAAGGAGGCGTGCATACATTACAGGTGAGGCTGCCACGGATGGAGCTTAACTGGTGGGACTGGGTACGTTGAGGTCCGTTGTCATTGTAGACAGCTTTGGTGTCGCATTGTATTTTCCTGCTTTTTGTTGGTTGTTGGCACTCAAAACCCTGAATCTCTGATATGCAGCCATCATCCACGGTACACACACACTTGCCTACACACACACACATCTCCCTGGGCTGTGTTGTGCATTGGGTGGTCTCCGACAGATGCTGGACGATAGGCCCGGCACATTAGGAACCGCGCCAGGGTCAATGGACTGGGATGGCCAAATTGTATGTACAAATATGGTCAGAATTAATCTTCTCTGTAATGACTCGGAGTGCTTCGGTCGGCGCCAGTTTCCCAGCTCCAAAATTCATCCTGCACTGAGCTGTGGTGCCATGTTTTTAATAATTTCAAATGTAAAGACGAGAATAGAGAATAATAAACTTCATTGATCCCTCCGGCGGCAGGTAATCATCGGACAATACAGTGAAACAAGCAGGACTAGAGCAGGTGTCGTTCTTTAAGCAAATAAAAACCCAGATGCAGAATTTATTATTTATGGCCGCTGACCTGTGAGGATTAATAATATTGTGACTGGATGTGAATATGTGTTTTCCCATGGTGTGCTCCTTATCTACAGTCATTGTAGTGCTCAGACAGGGTAATCAGTCATCCCTTACCCAGGGCCAACGTTGAAATATTCATATGAAACCGCAGTGGCATGTTCTATTGTTCTGCCTGATAAATACTGCAGCCATATGAGGTCATCATTAGTGGACTGGGGGTCGTGACCCGGAGCTTTCCTTGTTAGTGCCTCATCTCCATAATAACCAAAGCATACCTCATGAAACTTGAACATGACCCTTGAAGCATTGATGTGAGGGTGGGCAGGGTCGGAGGTCAAATAAGCAGCCATTAGAGCCACTTCCTGGTTATCTGTCAGCTAGGCCGGCTCGGACTGACCTCTTTTTGTCCTGGATTTCCTAATTAAGACAAGCTGCAGATGGCGGAGCGAGCCGAGCTATCTCCTATCATGCCAAGATGTCAATGGTCATTAAATCACAAATGGTATCTCAAAGGAAAATGTGACCCATGAATTATGCTAAAAGCCACTAATTAACTTCTTTGTTTGCACATATGCGCCGGCTCCGTTTGCTTTGTGCTCTTAATGGGAAAGAAAAACGTTATCAACCTGTTGTCCGCCTTCAACGGAAAGCTCTCTGTTTACCACCACAACACTCTGGTGTTGTGGGAGTTTCCCCCGTTTTAATGCCACTAAGCAAGCGGCATCAGATGCTTTCGAAAATCGCTTTAAAAATGAGTCTGCGGACAAGTATTCAATAAACACTTTCCTAGAAAATTACCCGCTATCTGTTCAGCCGTGATTTGGAGACTTCCTAACCTCTAATTAAACCCGACAGTTCGGGCACAATCAATCAGTGGCGGGATGATAAAGGGGATGTTTTGGAAGCACTTTGATGGCAATGAGCTTATTAAAAAGATCATTTTTGACTAATACGTGTTTGTGGCCCATGAGGTGAAGTGGGTCCTTCTTTGACTGCAGTCTACGTTTGAATGCGAATCAGCATTGTAAAGTGCTTTGATCACCTTTGAGGTAGCAAAGCTCCAATACAGTATGAATGCAGTCCATTGACTATTTACCTACGTCCTTGTGTAAGAACGTACACTTTTCTTTACACATTCAGGCGGCACACAGAGAAAAAGCTGCTTGTAAACTCTGATATTTGAGGCAGCAATGTAAAGCTGGTTCTTTTTTTATGTGACTGGCTTCATGTTAATTGAAAATATTGAGCTGTGGGGAAATGTGCACTAATTCTGGTCCTGAATTAAACCCATTGATCCTTTACTCTTACTTGTCCTCACCCCCTTACCACTAAAATGTTTCACCTCTGCAAAACCAGGACTATTCAAATGAAAAATGTCATCCATATAAAGAGAATTTGAATCTGTCAGGGATTTCATTGTCGGCTTTTTGAGATTCTGAAGCAAGAGTTGACATCGATCGAGTTTCACCCTGTTCAGATGGCAGATTTCGGACCACATGGGCTACAACCGACCCCAAAGCCCCTCGTTTAGGGTCCAAGCTTTGACAGGGAAAACAGAAACTCTGCCTCTGTTCTACAATATCACTTGGATGGTGAAATGTTTTGCTTCATGGTGAACTTGGAGCCAATACTGAAAAAAGGCTTTTTTTTCTTTGACTTGCAGTTGGCTGTTTGACCCTCAAGTTCATGTGCTGCTGCTGCCCCTTATCACATCCTTTTGAATTCCAATTCTGACTTAAATTCATTCATGGTCACAAACCTGTTTGAATAATCATAGATGAGTGTGACAGTTGCTCGTGTATAATACTGAAATATGTTGAATTTAATTGGTATCTGCAGGGCAGTTGCAATGAAGACAGATACATTGGCCCTTTGTGCTGCTACACCGAAGGACCCTGAGTGTGGAGCACAATTTTAAAATCTGTTTACAGTGGAAATGACCCCCCCAGTAAAAATGAACTGATCACTGAGGCTTTTCTGCACGGTGGAAGGATTAGCATCCATCTGGAGAGGCCGGTGGGGGGAAAGTCATGTTCAAAGACACCTGGATCAATCTGTGTTAATAAATCCTGCTTGATACAGCCAGGGGCCTCTTCCTCGATACATACTAATATCCCTAATGTCCGCCCACCTTCATCCCGCAATGGTGCTATCATTCCGTCTCGAAAACGTCCTTGCCTGTCGCCTTTTTGTTTTTTTTTAAACTACTATACCAATTTGGAGGCTTTTATTGTTCTCATAGGACATTAGGCTCCCGACAATCAGAGAGATATCAATCAATATTTTGTGATATGAGAGAGGTTGTGTTGTGCCGGCACCAAGGTGAACCAACAGTCTCCTTAAGTTGCTGACACGAGTGCAACTTTTTTGCCATCACAATGCGTGCACGCCTCCGCTGTGCTTTGTTAAAGAGCCTGCAGGGGTGTCTATTGTCCACTTTTGTCTGCACGATATAGCATTGAGTGTTTGGAATAACCTGATTTTAACCTTACCGCTATTTAAGGGGAAATTGGAGCTCAAAGGTTTGGATAAAGGGAGTGGAAACACCTTATTTTTAGTCTATTGTATGCCTCTTTTTGTGCGTGCACCTGCGCTCCCATTTTTGGTGAGGGGGTTTCATGTCTTCCTGGGCAGGTGCATTATGATGCGAAAGCACTATATTATTGGCTGCCGTGCGTCCATGTGATGTTGTGCATGTCAAAACACTTCCCAGCCCCCCTCCCCTATACTGTCTGCATGCGTGTTTGCATGTGTGTTTGTTAGATACACCTTCGGGCTGTAAGTCCCCTGCCTCCACCTCCCCCTCACCTCCTAACCCTGTATTTCCATCCCGACGCCAACCCCCCACCCCCCCACCCACCCCCAGACATGACCCTCGGTGACCCGCGGAATGTACATCAAAACAGAATAGAGGGGTGCATGGAGACGGGGGGAGGGGGTGGGTCTCAGTCCATGTCTGCGCAACCCCTGTGATGTGTGTGTGTGAAGGCAGCATGAGGAGGGGTAGCGGGATGGAATGAGGTTTAAATTGCAGCGCATACATATGCGGTGGATGGGTAATGGCCCGGGGGTCCGCTCCCTCCCTCCCTCTCTCTCTCTCTTGGCCCGTCTGTGTCTCTCTCCCCAGCCACGGCCAGAACAAATGAACAATTCATCATCAGCTGTTGTCCTCCGGCTCCAGAACCCAGGTGACTGCACGACAACTGCCCCCGTCCCCCTCTGTCCAAAATGGCAGGCTTCCATGGCCTAGGAATGGTGTAGGGGTGCAGTGGGGATCGAAGTAAAGCTGAAAGCTGGGTTTCATAGGTGGGATCCCCAAACATGAGTCGGAAAATGTGTGTGTTCTGGAAATTGGTAGATCATTTCTTTGCCCTCTCAAAAAATAATATGAGGTGAGCAAGCATTTATAAAACATGCAGAGTAAATGCTCACTGCTGCAGGATTAGAAGTATTTTTTGCCCAGTACCGCATGCACTGTTTGATGATATTTTGACTTCCCCTTGCATCAATAAGGCCTCTGTTCTGTTCAAATAGCCCAGTGAATCAACCCTTTCTTCACCTGCTTTCTTCATCTTGACTATTTTCCACCAATTTTCATTTTAGATAATATTGTAACATCTCACAATAAATCAAAGATCCTAAATAATATCTTCTACTTTGTTGGAGGTGATGATGTAACATTTCAACTCAAATCGAGGGACACCTGAAGAAACCAGGGCATCTACTGAGTGATGAGCCTTTGGGAAAAAAAAGAGGGGGGGAAACCCAGAGTGAGCCAGCATGAACAAGACCAAGACCCTGAAGCGAACTGGAATCCAGCCATGCTTTACTTTATTACTACTACCTCAGATTTTCCTATTGTTACAAGATGCAATCCATCAAAAACTCATGTCCCAACTTGCTAGCTCACACTAATTTATGTTTTTTTGAGATAGTGAAGATAATATGAGCCATCAATTATCAAAAAATGTATCTCCCTTTAAAAAACTCACGCTTTTTCTGTTCAGAGTGTGTTTACAGGTGTTGTAGAGCAGTGTGGCAAACAGTTTTGCAAAGCTCCGGGTGAGTTTGCAGAGCTGCGAGAGCCGACTGTGTCGCCCTCCCCTCACAGAGAGCGGCTCTGCGGCCACAGTCGGCCTCATGGCTTAATCATCAAATAGAAATAATATCAGTTACACGGGCGTGTGGAACCCCTGCCTCAGGCTTTGATAGGTGAGAGCGTATGCTTTGCCATCTCTGGACCTGAGCTTGGGGGGGGTGGGGGGTTCTCACCAAAACCTCCCACATGGGGATGACACACTCGCACTCCCTGCTGCATAGGAGGAGCAAATGTGAGGCGAGTAGCAAGAACATTTGCCGAGCGGGAAAAAAAAGAGACCCAAGAAGTATATGGAAATGTGTGAAGAAGAGGCGTGAGACTGTGCCATGGCTCCCCTATTGTTTTCTCATTAGTGAGCTGTATATGTGACTCCGGAATCAAGCTGTTTTTGTGCAAAGTGGGCTCCGTGCATCCACCATCAGTATGCGAGGCCTATAGAGAAAAGGAGCTTAGTGCTTATTATTGCAATAACACCTAGCAGGTGAGTTTTGAATATGCATGAATTGAATATCACACATTTCCAGTTTTATTATTATCATTTGCTGCAGAGTTCGGCTGACAATCATAACCCACAAAGTTGTGAAAAAAACACATAAAGCCCCACATGCATTGTGCATTTGATTTGCAAAACACTGCATATGAAGGTCAAGGAATGGTCAAGGTCTCTTTGTATACCTTTATTCCCACAAAAGTAAAGTGAATCTAATACAAATATGCTTCTGTGCCTTTGTGATGTTGTTATTGTTCAATTTTTACTTCCACGGTTGCACTTTTGAATAGAAAATGGCAATGTTCCTTTTGGAATGACAGTGGTCAATTACTGTCAGGAACTGACTCTGACTGAAATGAATCAATACAAAAAAAAATCCATATAGAGAATCACAAAATGTTGGACAATGATCATTCTGATTTGAGGCAAAAATGAGTAACTTTATGAAAGAGTTCAAAAGAAATATATATATAAAATCAAGATATTATGTGCTAGACTAGCCCATGTGTTAGATCCAGTCATAAGCTTTTTCGAACAAACTCTAATATTGAGAGCAAAACACCAAAATGTACCCAAGTGAAAACCCAAAAAGAAGCCTGGAATAGTACAAAATGCCAAGATAAAGAAATATGGAATACCAGGCTGAACACTGTCTGAAAGAATATCGCTGTGAGGAAATGAAATGAAACAGATTGCTCCCAATGGAAAACGTTGACATGCAAGAAGGGAATAAACCATCTTGAGCCTAAAATGAAGGTAAAATGTAACATCTTTAACAGCTGTCAACAACAGAATGATGCAAAACAAACAGTAATACAAATGTATCCAACTCTTTGTAGGTCAAAATACATTTAGAAAGAAGACCAAACTCCTCATCTAACACTCACCAAGCGAACATGTAGATTTTTCCTTCTGTCGCTATTACAGTGATAATTGGTCCTCACAACTATATATAGCTAAGAGAAAACACGGGAGCCAAACACACACATGCTGAAAATCACCACCCTCCGCCTCTCCCCGGTGGAACTTTGGCAGTCTGACCCTGCAGCTCTGAGACCAGAGGTCTGCACTGTGTCAACACCGAGGTGGCAACACATACGTGCTCGCATATTAGCGGCTGCAGGCAGGCAGGAGGTGCTAAATGGCCTCAGATGGACTCAGTCAGCGGCTAATGATGCTAGCACATGTTTCACACCATAGAAGATCAGAGAGGAGCACGACCGGCGGCTGCCGTCTACAATGACCTCTAATGGAGCAAAGGTGGATGTAGCGCTGAGGTATCGCGGGACAATGAGAGGAAGATTAACACCTGTCTGCGGACATACAGATGACTGCATATCAGAGAGTGCGACCAGCCTGGAGGGGAAAGTGGGTTGGTAGCGGTCACACATATGAGACCCAAATGGCATGAGAAGAGTAAAGGACACTGGATATTTTTACATTTGAAAATATCAGAAAGGAGGCTGTGTATTGACAGGATTTATTCTACCCTGTATGTCATCCAGATGGAGTACCCTCCCAGAGTGGTATTTTCTTTAACCAGTTTGTGTTAGTGTTGGAACTGACATATTGTTTACTAGTGTACAACTGGGAATAAAAGAGGTCCATGTGCCTCAGGGTGCACTCTTTCCCCCATTGACGCCTGATGTTGTCAACCTTGACAACATTGACTGTGTAAGTGGCACATGCTAGCACAGCCTTCCAAACACTTGGGTAGTGGCATTGGGTCTAGCAGTGTAAAATAATAAAACAGTCGGTCAACGTCACATCACCTTGCTGTAAGGTAGAGATGCTAGCATCAATGGCGAACAATCCTGTGGGACCTGACTTTTGCTTACACGCAGTGCTCGTTCCACCGTGTACACTCAAAGAATGTTGCCACATGTGGCCCAGACTGCCTCCAAATGTGCGCCATTTCCCTTACTTGCACTATGATGCAAGCGTCTTTGCTACCTTTGAGTATAGCCATTCAAAAACCTTTTTTTTTCCCGCCTCAAGGGTTCGTGTTCTTCATCTGACTTAGCCAGTCCAAGATTTGCCATCATCATTAAAGACTGAGTTGTTCCACCCGCAAAAAGTCACGTATTTGTCTATTTAATAGGCTAATGGAGATATGCATTCATGACTGCCTCACAATGTGAGATGCTCTCGGTGTTCTAGCCTTTCCGCATACCTCATTGTGCCCTTTAAATGATTGCGATGTTTAGCAAAGGTAGTCACTGTAGTTGAAAATGTGGCCACAATTAACATGAATGACAACCAGCCAGACACTCCTTCCTAAGGTGGAGCAGAATCAGACTATTAGTCCCTCTTCTGTTTCTCTCTGCTACTTGCATCCTTCAAATCCATCCTCCTCCGTCTCTGGCCGTCCCGCGAGAGGCCCTGTTGTTTACCATGTAAGAGAGAAATCATATTTGGGGGGCTTATAGCCGAAGCTGAGCACTCCCCGAGGAAGAGCCTATTACAACAGTAAGAGTGGATTAATTAGAGAGCGGCTCGGCAGAGCCAGACTGAGAGCCTGGCTCGGTCAAAGGGGAGGCATTAATCTCCTCTCTTCACACAGGTAACAGGCTCGGCCTCGGGGCCCCAGTGGCCCAGCCAATTAATAGGGCTGGAGGTACAAGCCCACCTCGCTACTTTATGGCTGTTTGCCCTGAAGACATTTTATGAAGAGAGCGAGTGGATGGCAGTTTTTATTTCACATTTACTAAGGCTGGGGTTTAAAGCCGCACTAAGAGAGAACTTTACAGTATGTAAAATTAAAACCCTTGTATCTGCCTACACCAGTGGCTCTCAGACTGGGGGTATGCCTCTCTGGGGGTCAATAGACACACTGCCTGGATGACCACGGGAGAAATAGGGAGGGAAAAGAAAAAACATGATGCAGAATAGACAAAAGTAAGCTGATGCTACCAAGTTTAACTTTATTTTTCTGGATTTTCAAATTGGATCTTTTTTTTTGTACTTCTTGCTTGATTATGGCGGATGAAAGTTGAAGGATAAAGGCATGTTTACCTTGAAAGGAGAAGCAAAAGTAAAGGGAACCATTTTAAATACTGAGGCGTTGTATTTTGTGTTCACGTTAAGGATTTTTCTTTGTTACTTTGAAAAGGCACACACACGCACACACACGCACACAGCATAGTGAACTTTCATACTTCATGTCAAATACAGTTTTTAATCTTTGCTGTGTTTCTTTTCCCCATTGTTCTCTCTACGTAGACGTCAATGTCAGTGTCCACTCCTGTCTGCATTTTTCTGTTTGTTGACCAGAGTGTGAAGGAATGCTGGGCTACAGGATTTAATTTCCCTCTTGAAAATATGGAGTAAATCATTTTTTCTTTTATTGATTGTCAGGTTGACTATGTAGTTGTAAAAGTGGGAAAAGAATCCATCACAGTAGCGAAATTAAAAACAAAAACACTCTCCGAACAGAAGAAAAAAGTCAGAGTCATCACTAGCAGACCTTTCGGCTCGCTTGTCACTTTGGTGTAAATTCAGCAGACTTGGCAGGGCTCACGTTGCTTGGTAGGGTTTCTGGGTAATGAAGTCCTTTTTATTCAGTTATCTCCCAGCGTGAGAAAGTGCTGAGCAGCACTCACACTGACATAAACTCTCAGTGGCCGGCATGGAGGCTGCGGCACTCACCTAGGATGGATCGCATCCATTTGTCAGCACCGCAAACCTGTGTAGTCGCATTGTTTCGCTGGTGCCAAATTTCCAACCCCCCCCCCACCCCTCCCCGACTTCCTCTCCCGTCTTTGCCTCCCTCCTTTTCTTCCCTTCATGACTTTCATTAAAGACCACAGGGCTTCCTGCGGAGCTCCAAGCAGGCAGACACACAGGCAGGCAGGCAGGGATACAAGCGTAACAGAGCCACTGCGAGTTTAGCTGCAAAGATCTGAGGCCCAGCTTCGACTCTCCATGCCAGCGTTTTATTAAGGAGACCTGCGAAGGAGAGAAGGAAAGTGTGCGCCGAGGAATAAAAGCGGGTCGTGGGGATGAAGAGAAGTGTTTCCATATGGGGATGAAAAGCACAAATACCTGGATGGGTGCCACTAATCTCCGGCTGAGAGGTGCAGCCGTTTCAGACATTTCAGCGCGGGGATTAAAGGCCGGACCCAGGCGAGCGGCGGCCATGATGTCTCGCTTTGTGTGGTGGTGTGGTGGGCGGGGCTCCGGGTCTGACACTCCTCATTAATCACTCTCTTCACCTGTTCGGCCAAAATACCTGACTGTCGCCACCTTGTCAGGTCCGCATCACATCAAGAGTGTTTGCGTCAGCCCGCATCCCAGCGGCCTTGGATCACCTCTTACACCCATAACTGTTGGAGTGGGCACTCCCCAACCCTACCTGGTACCTCACTGGTCTGCTAGCAAGAGTCCTAATCTGCTCCAGAGGAAGATTTGTTCACAGTAGGAGACCGAACATCTCAAATCACACTTTGCTGATCCTGGCCTTAGAATGTTGTGTCACAGGTCCTGAAGATCCTGCACACAAAAAAACAGAAAAATACTGCAATGAAAACCTTCTTGGAGGAGTCAAAAGGGGATCATTCATCTCATCGGGTGACATTGCTTAAAAATTGAAATTGAAGCATCCCCCCCCCCGAACTTCAAATGTCAACCACAAGTAGGTATTGTTTAACATTTTTCAATACCATACGCTTAAAACGATACCGATTGAGTACCTCATTTGATACTTTTTTTTACTTCATTCAATAACAATCATGCGAATAGAAAGCAAGTAATTGTTCAAATGTCACCACTCCTCCCCATTAAAAAGATACACAAATACATTTTGAAAGTGCTCAAATTATGTTTGCAGTGATTGGCTGCGAGTCAAACCATAACCTTTTTTTTCTAGGTCTGGGGACAAAAACAACCAATTGCAGGTATCGTTTGACAGGCGCAGTTTCGATACTACTTAGGTTGTTTCGCTCCCAAGTCAACATCACAGCATCTGTTAAATATAAAGCAGATTCAACGTCTCCATCGCATTTCCCCGTGATGTCAGATTTTACATCAGCAGCAGATCCGTGGCCCCGCGGGCCACCGTATGACCACCTCTTCCCTCCAGCGCCACAAATGTCAGCAGAAAACCCTTGGCTTGTTCCTCCTCTCTGGGGGTCCCAAGGCCTTCCCTCAGCCCCCTCGCC
>CAESWR010000054.1:398943-414049 GCA_903171835.1 Mullus surmuletus | reverse complement strand
TTTTTGCATATTTATTCCCGAGCTCATCAAGAATAAGTGGACACATCTGAGTGACAAGCTTATTTCACCTTTTGGTGTGTGTGTGTGTGTGTGTGTGTAGATGGGGGAGGGTGATAGGTTACATATTACCTCTGCATTTCCATCCTCACATATTATTTCTTTGTGTCTATTTTTTGTACATTTATTTTTTTTTAAATGCCGATTGGTTTACCTAAAACACGAACAGGCTTTCTCCCGAGTAAAAATTTCGAGCGACGGCCGCTCGCAGTTTCAGCTTGAACCCACGACTCCCTCGTGAACCATTCAGCCATTCAAAAAAAATAAATAAATCGAATTATATTGAATGAGATGAAGAATAACCAAAAGAGGTTGCCTTCACGGTGACATTGCGCACTCACATCTGACTCCCCCTCATAGTTGCTCCGCGGTCTGTGTCGGCACAATGTTGAAATGAAAGAGAAAAAAAATGAAGAAGTTGGTCACCATGGAGATACAGCCAAGCACAGCATCACAAAGGGACACGGTGATGTTACCTTCTTTAGCTTGGAGTACATCTTTGTGTTACATCTTTGAATACATTTGATGGTGTTTGAAAATAGTATCAGCGTTTTTGAAAGTTAAGTATAATTACAGCCATTAGTGCAAAAGCAACATGCAGACAAGTTATAGCAATGATTTTTTATATAGTTTATGTGTTTTGAATTGGGGCTGTCACAATATCAGATATGACTTCGCGATCATTGTGGGCAAAAAATGTCACGATAATGATATTATCACGACATCAACCAAAATGTTAATAATAATGGTACAATCAATGAAATTGATCTTTAACTTTATTTATGATTTTTTTTTCTATTTTGGCAGATTAAGTGCAATCAAAATACCTGTCTAAGGTGGTATATACACAATATGAAAACAGTAACTGTACAACTGCATACAAAAAGTGGGCTGCTTTCAAGTGGCACTGGATCATTTACAGGATATTACCATATGGGCATTCTTAACACGACATTTTTTTAATATCCCGATTATCATCAATACCGGTATATCGCGACAGCCCCAGTTCAAATGAGTTCAGTTCGTCATAAAAAGCAAATGACAAGTAATTTTGAGTTATTTTTCCTGCGTTGTTGGAATCCAAGTCTAATGTAAGAGGTGACTGTGGGTAGCGGGCGCTCCCAGGCTGCATCGAGGACGGCCCGGTTTGAGGAACAGGCCCGAGTCACGTCGTAATCGGCGATTGAGACGTCTGCGCCGCTCGTTTCCGAAGCGTCTTTATTTGTGCGGCAAGGAAGAGGAGAAATGACGGCGACTGGTCTTTATTGTGTCTGCAAGCTGTTTCACCGCTATTGCAGAGCTCCGAACATCATTTTCTCTATTTGTCTAAGAGTGACTCTGTTGTCTGCAGCTGTCGTCTCCGCGAGGATGTCTGCGCGGGGGCGGCGCTGAGGTGGGGGGTGGGTATGTGTGTGTGTGTGTGTGTGTGTGTGTGTGTGTGTGGAGGGAAAGGGGGGTGGGGGTGGGGGTGGAGGGGGGTGATCCTCACTGCTCAGTCATGCTTTGAAGGTTTTACGAGTACTTATGGAAAGTATAAATTTCACAGGCAGCGGCGAACTGCAACCAAACGGTGCTTGACGGCAGGCATCACTGTAACGGCCCTCGCAGTTAGCCTGACAGCAAATTGATTAGAATAATTCAAATCTGATGAATAACTTTCATCACGTCGCCACATAGTCCGGTGAGTGCGCCATTCGTTAGGTCCGCGCGGGTTCATGATAGGACTGTGCACTGGAGAGAGACAACACATCAAGGATATGCATTACACCCCAACATCTTTGTCGCAAGTCGGAATGGCCCACACACTCTGTGCAAATCCTAATGAAAAATGGCAGTTGTTGGGAATTAGAATCCTGTCATTGCTGTACTTTTCTTTTTTTTTTTCTTTTTTTTTTGAATTCGTGTCTTGACATTACAGCAAATGGGACTCATTCAGCCTCTTTAACGCCGCTGCAGGGATGAAAATGATAGATAGCGATTGCAGTAAACTGCAGTGTTGAAACATAATGAGGGTTGATTATTCATGCCAGTCTCCACCGGGTATCGCCGCGCGTGGAGGTCGGGGGTCAAGGACACTGCGACGTCATGTGTTACTGTCTGTTTGGGGGGGCATGTGGTGCAACTTTTGAAGTCTCACGGGGTCCGGCGCGGACGTCAAACAAACACAAAGAAGGCCCAGAAATCATAACCGCATAAACACACAGTAATAGAAACTCAGAACTGCAGAAAAAAAAGAAATCAATGACGCTGACCTTCCCTGTGTTCAGTAATTATACGCATACGTAGAAGGCCATCATTATGGCAGATGCTTAAAGCGAATTTTCACCTGTTGGTGGATGACACTGAAAACGCATTGCAACCAAATCCAATAGGATAGAGTTAATTGTTAACCACCTTGTATGTTTAGAAGAAACAAAGACAACACATAAAATACTTGAAATGATTTGGTTGGTCTGTTGGCTGGTTGGTTTTGGTGTTAACAGTCTGTTAAGAAGCCGTGAAAACCTCGATCTTTTTTTCCAACTGCTCACAAGCCCAAATAATTAGATATAATTCAATTTGAGCCATACGGTAAAATTGCATACGATTCATAGCGCAAGTGGTGTTAAAGAACTCTCGAAAAGAGGTCAAATGTGACTATAAAGCAAAGAAAAGTACAAAGGAATGAGAAAAAATGAAATAAAAAGAATCTTGAGACACAGCTCTGCACCTGAAGCTGCTGAATTGAATTGCACTTGACTAGCGTGGGTCTGGGTCAAAAGCAATTTTTCCTGACAGAAATGCTATGTTTTACCTGAAGATGGATTGGACAAAAGAATTCCACGGTTTAACATTTGTGGAATTTGAGTGATTGTAAAGATCCAACTCGCAATCTGTATATATGTGCAAAATTGTTTGTGGAATGGTTGCAGGATTTTCTCATCAGTAACATAAGAAACATACATACATGCAAGTTCTTACTCGAGAGCTTGAACTGAGGCCTCTATTGTGCCAACACTTTCTCTGAAGAAGAGCTCACTGGAAAGAGAAATATCTTGAGTGCATATCTGACATCTAAGGATATATATTTAACAGCTTGAGTTTGTCTGAAAGTGAACATAATTCAACAATCCCAGTGATGTCCTCAGTCCAGAGTCTCGAAAAAAAACCCACAAAGAAATGTTCTTTATAGAAAACTGAAGGCCACCATCACTTCACTCAAGAGCCACATTTTTTTTTCTCCCTGTAACTTTTAAAGTAATAATCAGTGACATTTTCAAATGATTAAATGTCACTGTTGCCGCGTATCTGTCGCTGATTGCTGTAACACAGTGGGGAGTCAACCTATAGCCGGTTCATGAAAGCTTTTTACATCTGCCGGTGTAAACAGCCGGTGTCTGAGAGGTCTTTCCCAGAAAAGTGCACAGAGAGCGATGCATTTAATGGTAATTTGGTATGAAAAAAAAACACACAAAAAAGCAGGGCTGTTAGCATTAGCGGCGATGGTTTACGATCTGGATTCTTTTATGAGATGTTAAGTGTTAAAAGTTGTGTGGCGGAATGAACGTTGCACTTTAAATGCTCGGAGAGAGTAAAAACGAGCTGTTTATGTATCGCGGATCAGCATGTAAACATGACTTCACGCCTCTCAGCATCTCATTACACACACACACACACACACACGTGCGCGTCGCCCCTCCTTTTCTTCCGACGGCACTCGAACGCAGCAGCCCGCCGTCACACGCATCTGCATCCTGTGTGCAATGTGTCAACGCGGGATCCAGGAGCGGCCATTGGCTGTTGCCGAGCAACCCCGCGTGTCTCACAGTCTATTTCCCATGATAAATTAGCTGGGCTGTTACTATGCCAACAGAATTTGTTACTTAATTAAACTGATTCAGATTGCAATTGGCTGGAGGGGGGAGCGGGGGGCAAGGCCCAATCTCTGAAACAGAGGAAGTGAAGGAGAGAGGGAGGCCATAATACACACACATACATACACACACACTCACACACACAGACATACACACACACACACACACACAGGGGCCAAGGAAGTGAGATGAGATGAGACAGAAAGAATCCACAGAGGAATGACTGTTATTAGATAGGCTGAGATATTGAAATGGTCAGGCTTTGCAGACGAGGGCAACAAAAGAAAGGTGGAAAAAGAAAATACTACCAAAAAAAAAACTTCAAATAAAAGAAAAAAAAAATAGAACCAATCTGGAATTAACGGCTTGACGCCTTCAGAGGTGATTCATTTTTTCTCTCTCTGCTCTTAAGAGAAATGCATTTCCCCTGACAACAAATGTGTGTGTGCGTATGTGTGTGTGTGTGTGTGTTTTTTTTCTTCTCCTGCGTCTTCGTCTTCAAATCTAGTTGTATTCAAATGAGCTGCCGGCAGGTCATGCTGCTCAGGTGGTGTGAAACTCGCCGCTGTGGTGCAACATTAGAAATCGGCTGAGGCCTGCACCGCCACACGGCATAAAACGCGCCTCGAACTCCTCGATCTGTCAAAAAAAAACAAAAAACTGTTGATGTCCGTCTAATTTTAGAGGAAATCGGGTAGCTGCGGACCATGTTTTATAATTTACATGTACACACACCGCCGCCCCTTTCCCTTCCTTTCCTTTCCCACTGCTGCTGCAATTGCATTGTGTAGTGTAGCGTACACGCCGCCACCGGGCTTTGACCGCTAAGCGAGGAAAAGAAAGAATGGCAGAACAATTTGGGCGTCGGAGCAGGACCAAACGGAGGCGAGCGGCGAGCATGTAATCTCCTAATTTGGAGCATCACGGCATCGGATCCCCGTCCGCCCGCCCGGCGTTCTCCCCGGCCTCACCTATAGCGATAGGCATGCTCTTATTTCCATAACTTCCTGACAAAACCATTTTGTCCTGCCTGATTGGGCCTATTTGCATCAGACACCTCTTCTGCATATAGATTGATGGGTTTAATCAGCGAATCAGGGAGAGCGCTCAGACATCAATCACTGTCACGCCGCTCTGTCTTGCTTTCAGTAGTAGTAGCCTTGTTTTCTTTTTTTCTCTACCCTTTATGGTCAGTCACTGGTTCTGTTTCCAGTTGGAAGGCGGCCCTCCTGATGTTCTGCTCGCATTCATCAGGGAATGGCAGCAAGCTTGAGAGGCTGCTGAGAGGAGAGGAAAAAAAAGGGGGGGGGGGGTCCTCTCTAAACAACACAAAGAGCATCAAAGAATGTTACCGGCCTCCAAATTGGTAAATTTCTCACAACTTCCCAAAGGTTAGTCTCCGTCCGTTGGCCAATGGCAGGTGGTCTTTTTTATTTCCCTCAGAACTATTTGACTTTTTAGTGAGTTTTATTTGTTTTCACCTTTATTTCTTGCTTCGTGCATCAAGTCTGACAGATAAAATGACTCACATTTTGCTGCTAATGTCACACACTTCCTGTTTCACATTAAAAGCCCACATGTGCAGGTGGGGTGGTGGTGTTGGGGATAACATTTAGGATGGCTCTTACTATGAAGCGTTTATGGAAGTTAAGTAGATATTAAAAAATAATCAGTGCGTAACAGTAAGAGCGCGAGAGTGATGGAGCGGCCGCGTTATGTCACGTTAATGTCATATGAGACTTACTGTAATTACAGATTTCGGGCTTACGAGTAGCGCTCACATCAATATCTGTGATGCAACACAGACACAATTTGTCTAAAGACTTTCCACTTGAAATAATTGCACGATAATAACTCGTGGAAAAACATGGGCTGAAATCTCCCCTTTATAGCAATTAAAAACACTAATGAACGTGATTTAGGAACGCGCCCAGGTAGGTCG
Source organism: Mullus surmuletus (assembly GCA_903171835.1). Lineage (NCBI taxonomy): Eukaryota > Metazoa > Chordata > Actinopteri > Syngnathiformes > Mullidae > Mullus > Mullus surmuletus. Next base: position 408,196 of record CAESWR010000054.1, on the reverse strand, counting down.
ATGCCTTAGTGCTGAAGTTAATCAAGGTGGGTTTGCACTGAAAGGATGAAGTAATTACAACTCAAAACACTTCTTAACTTCCCTGTTTATTGCACTTGAAAACACATCACATCTTCCTGCCAATGCATAGAATTCTTAATTTGATGAAACCTGGTTATGTCGCCATATATCAGCTGTAATATTGCCATCCCAATGCAAATTCAGCAAATCCCTGTGAATTCTGTGCAGCCTTCCAGTTGTTTCCTCCCCCCCGCCTTAATCTCAAAACAACATTTTCTTGCATTTTTGTAATCCCGAGTTTTATTCAGCAAGGCTACTTACAGAAGAAGAGTGGCTTATCTGCAAAAGTTCAGGCAAGGACGAGGCGCGGCGCGTTTTCATATTTCATGTTGTCCGATCTGAACCCTCTTTCGTGGACACGTGTTCCCTTTAAAAAAACAGCGTGTCTGTGGCTCCCAACCTGAAATAATAATAACGTTTTAAACGGCCCATTCTCGGCGCAGCGCCGGGCCAGGTGGCGAGAGGCGACCTCGCCGCTCCCCCGGTCTGTCACAACACGGGCGACGTTTACAAGGCGCCGGCTCAGCGATGGCGGAGCAGAGAGATTTAACAATAGCTGCTCCGCACCAGCTTTTTACACTCCTTACACTCAGTCGGTATCATGTCAAGTGGAGATTATCTTAACTGAAATACTCATGCACACACACACACACACGCTGGACGTTTTGTGAGAAACAAAACCTGGCATTTGTGCATGAAATCCATAAATGATAGAGATTTGCAAATGGATGCCACTCTCTTCTCCGGCGCTACACTCTGCTCATCCCCAGGCCTGCTGCTGAATTATGGAAGGAAACGCTTTTCCTTTGAAAATATATATCAATCAAACATTCATGGCTGAGGAAGTCTCCAGACAATGGCACTGTGAAACCAACCCCACAATGCTCTAAAGCGAGTGTGTGTGGATACAGAAACACACTGGTTTGCCAATTAGAGCAGAAGCTGACCATCTTGTAAATATTTAAATGGGCATCACATATCGTACACATGAAGCAGTGAAGCAGCCGAGCATGCCGCTGAACTCTGCTGGAGGTCACGGACTTTATCCTTAAGCACCATTCAGACACGCTTACATGAGCCGCCGCGGCTTAAGGAGGATCAATGGACGACCTGGACCGGAGGTACAGTGCGCCCAGCAGCCACGGAGGCGAAAAGATTACAGGGTGAGGTGAAAGAAGCCAACAATCTCTTGATCGTTCTATATCAAGAGACACGTGTTTTAGAAGTCAGGGTGGGAGTTTGGAGAAGAGGTGGAGGGTGAGCGCCCGTTCCCTCCAGCTGTGCCCACAGTGCCTTTAATTCAGGGGGTCTTCCTGCCGACTCAAGTGCTGCGCTGGCCCACAGAAGCCCTCCCCGAGGTGACACCTGAAAGCAGGCCCTGAAAAATGTGTCCTCAAGCAAGGAATGTATTTTTAAAATGAAGCCCCCCACCCCTCCACCCCCCACCCCACCCCCCACTTCCTCCTCAGCTGCAGGTGTGGGGGAAAAAAGCCAACAAAACCGTTTCTTTGTCTTTTAAATCATATAACACAGATTTTATCTCATTTTATTAAATTAAAAGGTAAAAACTGACTTATTTGGCCATTTTAGTAAATTGCATGTGGGGGAATGTGTGTGACAAACTTCTGTGTAAGTGTGTGTGTGCCCATGAGTCTGTGTGTGCATCAGTGTGTGTGGTTAGTGAAGGAGTGTTTGATCCATATCAGCGCTGCTGTAGGCTAACGTCCCTTTTGTGGTATTAGCAGGTGAGAAAATTGTTTCGACTTGGTGTGTGTGTGTGTGTGTGCATGTGTGTTGGGGTTAGGTGCTCATTAGGATTTACATTGCTGAGTGGGTGGTTAGTAAGTGGGCCCCAAGGTGCGAAAGCAAATCTGATGATTGTGGCGAAAACGAGCCGGTGACAATGTTTCCGAAACGTCAGTTAAGATAAAAAACAGAGCGAAAGGGTGAGAGAAAAAAAGAGGGGGTAAAAAAAGGTGTCAAGCTCTGAAGTGGCTCATGTCACAGATATTACAAATGTGGAACATCATAAGAAAGTTACCCGTTTAGAGTCAATAGCTGATTTAACAGGAGGCGGAACTGAAAGCGGGACATGGGCAACGCAAACTGTGACCACGGATGTTATGTCTTGATGGTGGTTTTGTCTTTTCGTAAGCAGGGTTACGCAAAGCCACGCCAGGCCAGGCCACTTTTTTAGAATAAAAGAATACTCCATGTTGCTCTGACATTTGGGTCATTTCCGGGGGCGTTATAATGAAATAGTCATGTCAAAGCTAATTTGTACTTTCAGAATCGTTTTGCCTCACAGCAAAATTGCTTTAGTCACATTTTAGCCGGATCTACTAACACTAAAAAACCTGAAAATCTGATTTGGGCAATCAAGCTCTGAGGCTAATGATATATCAGTGGCTGTTGATTCAGTCCAGCCTTTTCACAAATATTTGATATGCTGAAAAAAATGTCAGCTCTGTCAGCAGCTCTCAGCGTAATCTGTGGCATAGAAGTTCAGTTGGAGCCTAAAAAGATGAAATTACTGAATGAGACACGTTTCTGTCCAGAGTGGCACCGACTGCCTCCCGCACGGGCGGCTCTCAAAAGCCAATCACACCTACTATGCGCGAGACGCTTTTTCCGAGCCCAGTCTTTGTTGTTCAGTGTGTCAGGATGTCGCGATCGCGTGGCCTCGCCCTTGAGCATGAATGGTTGTTTGCTTGATTACTCTAGAAGTCATCTATTCAATGGCCCCGGCTTTTGTTTTTTTGTTTAAACTTTGCAGCATGCCAGCATCTGGGCTCACGGTCATGTTTGCTGTAGTTCATTACCACCATGAGACGTGAGAGAAAAGAGGAACTCATCAAAGACACCCCCCCCACATCCCACCCAATGCTTTTCAGTCAAGGTTTCTCAAATGAGCGAGCGACGAGGGCAGGAGGCAGGGAAAACACGTGGTAAACAAAACACAGGTCCGGAAGAAGTTCGCCAACATCTGAATGCATGAGCGATCGCCGCCGCCGCTGCCCCAAAAAAAAAGTTTTGTTTGTGCTGGCTCCCGCTGGAATTCCAGAGTGATTTGTTCCGAAAAAAAGAGCGCAATCAACTCAACCGACCAAAGCAACAATGAGAACAATCCAATTTTAGATGCTTTACAACAAAGACTTGCATGCGATGTAGCGTGGAAATGTTTAATGAACGCACAGGCAATAGGGGAACATGCAACTGATGTATCACAATAAGGATTTCGGAGTTTGTATCTCGAAAATTGAAAAGTCTGCTTTGTTATACCAACAGAATGCCTATGCAGGAGGTGTGTTTACGTACAGAGATCCATTATTGGACCTTAATGATAAGATAACTGTCTACATGTATGAATACGCCCTGATTCCACCTCGTCTCCTTCCGAAGTCATTAACGCCTGTCAAAGGTGTGATGCTACACCCAAGTGTCTCCTCTCCACCGATCCCCTCCAACATCCTCCGTGACGGTGTGTGTGCCATTGTCACCGCGATCATGATTTGCACCCTATGGTCCATTTAATGCAGGAGTGTGTGTTTGTGAGTTTTCTCCTTTTTTTTCACAAGTAAGAGGGCAGCATGCGTGTCTCATTAGCGGTACAACAGGTGACGTGTGAGGATGTCGGGCAACACTTAATCAGAAGTACACTTTAGAGTTGTCCAGGATTGGCGCGGAAGCCGGCTTTGGTGTTTGCGCGAAAGCTATAAATAAGACTTGGCAGCCGTGTTAACACATACCTGCAGTGATCTCACATCATCCCTCTGATTTGATTTGAAAAGGACGAGTTTGAACAAACAAGCTTAGCTGGGAAGAATCCAAATAAGACATTAGAGTGGCAGTAAGACAACACTTCGGTCAACAGTCAAGATAATGGATGCACTGAGGTTTGTGCTAGGAATCACTTGACTTGGCTGAGAAGGCAGATGCTGCAACTACTGTGGTGATGGTGGTAGTGGTGGTCTCTACCAGTCTTGTTAAAAAATGGAGAGTCCACCCAGTCTAGAACCAAGGGAGGACCGAGTAAAACTACCAAGACATTACCAAGACCTTTAAAATGCGGTCATTAGGACAAAGGCCAAGACCTACCTTGATTACCATGATGCCTTTAGGTATCAGAGCATGAATCCTGATCAATTTTGTACTTTTTCCCTCTTCTATTACCAACCCGCAGAGCTTTCAAAAGGTAGCAAAACACTGGTGGATATACTGGATATCTATAGTGGTGGATAATGTGACAAACTGTAGAATTGCAATCCCAATGTCACTGGTTTTGCTAAATGTCATTCAGCCTTGCATATCACTAGGATTCGTCGTGACTAATGGACTAAAGTTGTTGACAGCAACAGACTTTCAGGAATCTGCAGTCATGACAAAAAAATACTGGATGTTGTCCTGAAGAAATCATCAACATTTGCTCCATTTAGCGCATTGTGGTTCTGGAGTCTTGGACAACCACTGGGAGGCATTTCCCCAGTTACCTCCTATATTGGTGACCTCCAGTACAGTTGGCCAATTTATCTCGGCTGCCAAGATCAGTTAAGTCTAACCCACTTTCACACAAATTAAACATGAAATATCCGTTTACCCCCACAGCACTTTTGCCTTCTGCTTCCCAAACCTGAACCGTCAGTGAGACTTGCGTGAGGAACAGATCTGACTCTTTGTCGTGGTCTAATCTGTAGCAGATTTATGAGGACTTTTGTGCGTCGAACAAAGCCGCTAGTTAAGCTCAGACCACACGCAGAAGATGTTCGTCACTGTCTCCCTCTTTGAGACGCTGAGTGGAGTGACAAAACATCAGTATCTCTTACAGGATATGATGAAAAAAAAAGTGAGACAGCGCTGTCTCGAGTGTCCCCCAGGAGACGGGCCTACATCATCCTTTAAATATTTCACTCCCTGTGTTCATGTCGACGAGGCAACTCACAGACTCCCTGCCGTTCCCTGTTAATGAATATTAAGAGGGGCATTTTCCTCAGGGTTAGAGCTCCTTTTATTTATTCCCTTTATTGTTTAAACTCCCATCTCTCACGCTTCTGGTCTCTGTGCCTCTAATTTAATTGCGCGATCAACAGCTTACTTCTTGCTTGCATCATTGCGCCATGTTGACCTGGCTGACATAAACGAGGAGGAAATGACGATTCCACCCTGCAAGACGATGATTGGGGTAAATAAGGCCTCAGAATAACACGTATGGAGGCGAGAAGCCCAATCAAACTGCCTATCAGGTATTGGTCTGTAATCCCCTAAAATGATCTAATTTCTCATTAAATCAGTATTTCTGGAAGGCATTTCATGAAAACACTGAAAATATCCCTTCATGTAATAATGATATTATTACTGCAGCCATTTTGAGCCTCTTTTAACCACTTACCTGACCTGTAAGGCAAAACCGAACCAAACCAGCAAAGATGGCTCTCGGGCCGCAGGACTGTTCTGCATCGGCCGCCGCCAGCAGCTGCAGGAGGCTATATGAACTGACGCGATTGATAATAAATGCGCCGTTTCTGACCGTGAGCGCGGCGCGGCTGATGAAGGAGTTGTCAGTCGGCCGCCGTGCTGTGATGTGCAAACAGGGGGTTAAACTGCCGCATTCAGCTTGGCTGCTCGTCCCTCATTTATTAAAACCAAACCTTATCAGTTGACAAGCGTCATTGAAGTTTGACATTGATAGAATAATCTGCACTCACAGCAGCTGCCTCTGTGTGTGTGTGTGTGCGAGCGCGAGTGTGCGCAGCCATAATTGCTAAACAACTCTGAAGAAGACGGTAATATTTATAAAGGAAAAGCTTTCGACCAGAACGTTTAAGATGCTTTCTTACCAAGCTTATCGCTTAAGAAGCTACATCCACATTCAATAGTCAGGACGTTTTAACTAAAATGGTAAAAATCAATTAGGGGGATCACAAAGTCATGGAGATCTATCCTCCGGGGTTAGTTGGTTATTGATTAACTGATCAGATAAATGATGCAAGTTGGCAGGGGCGGCATCCAGGGTGTTGCTTTGTCTTTGTTTTCATGCAAAGGGAGGAAATTAACATGAATAATAAGATACAGTGGAAATGGCCTCGGCTTCTACACGGGGGCCAAAAGCCTCGGAAAGCGACATTTCCCTTTTCTTTCTTTCCTCCGCACGAGTCCACCCTTACCTGTCAGAACGGCTCATTGGTCGGCGGTTTGCACGCAGCACCTCAGTCTGTCGCCATTATATAGTTTTATTGGTGTGCTTTCTTATGCAAATTGCGCGATGCACGAGACGCGCATCTTAATTTGAGATCTATACGTCAACATAGGACGAGGGAGCAGCCAAGGCGCGGAAAATATGCTAAAAAAAATAAGAGAACTTCCGTGCAAGAGGCCTGTTGTTCAAAGATATATCTCATCCGACAATGTTGTTTTGCGCGAGGGAAAAGAAACTGCGTCCTGTGACAGAGGTGACAGCACAAAGGCTTCACCAAAGAGCTCATGATAACCCTCAATTCTTTTATGAACCAATATTACTCAATACTACTTTTTGAACATCTGTATAATGTTCCTTTGTGTTTATTAAGCCCTCACAGATTACCCACTCTTTCCCCTGGTGCTTAACCTGCTTCTTTTATATATTGTGACCATGAAAACAGTTTCCCTTTTCTTTCACTCTCTGGCACTGTATAATGATTATTGAGGCCTGCGAGCTGCTGGAATTTAATTTCTCCACATAAATCTCCACAATAGGAAAAGGAAATTAAAGTTGCCATTACTGTCGGCAGTATTATCGTATCCTCACTTAACCTGCCATTCAGGAGGAATGAAACATTTATACCTAGGCTCCTCCTTTCCCTGTGTATCGTCTGTGATCTTGTGTGTGTGTGTGTGTGTGAAAGAGAGGGAAAGAGAGAGAGAGAGACAAGAGTGTTAAGTATTTCAGTCAGTGTATTTCAACCCAGACAATCCAATATATCCACACCTTTGCGGGAAGGGTTTTGCACATTATCTCCACCATAAATCTATAGTGGACTCCACATTTGTGTGAAAAGATATTGGACTTTTTCATGAAAAGCCGCACTGCAGTCATAAAACCTAAAGCGCTTCCACTCAAAATTAGGCAAATACAGCAGTTTTTTGGCATGCAGATGAAGGCAGGAAAAGCAAAAAAAGAAAAAGAAAAGAACAATAGACAAATATTATATACGCCCCCGTTCCCATCAGCTAATCATCTCAGTGGGCATCTAATCCCTGGCCAGATAATAACACACACTCGCATACACATTCCAAATAAATTACATGGAAAAAAAAATCAATTATGCTGGCCTTGACCAGGAGTGTCTCATTATTTCATAGGCAATAACCTGAATGATAGAGTAATAAAGAGCAATTTATTTGGAGAGGGGGAAGTGAGGTAGGAGGGATGAGCAAAAGATGGATGTGTTGAGATAGACAGATCTAATTAGCCTCATCCGAGCTGTGGCTAGCCGCTCCGCTCAGGCTAATCCCGGGCTACGGTTAATGACCAGCAATCCACACCTCCCCCTCCCACTCCTCCTCCTCCTCCTCCTTCATCAGCCTCGGGCTGCGTTGGTCCTGCCTCTGGGATGCGGAGATGGACGGCCCGCGCGGCACTAACGGATGGATGAGGAGACGGAAAGTGACCAGAGCTCCCTCATATTAGCCTCCTTTATAACACTTTGTGTCATTTCAGTTTATTAAAACTTTATGTGACATTCTTTATGATGTCTTTATTTCTAATGAGATCATTAGGCCTTTATATGTCGCCATAGTCTTCTTAAAGGCGTACAGTATGCCAAAGGATGGACGGAGACATTAATTATATTTATTTTTTTATTTTCCCATGTTATTCATTTGCATGTAATTAACTATATAAACTAAATTATTCTGATCTGTATTTTCTTTAATACAGCTTCCATGACTAATGCCTGTTTGGGTATGTTTTGGGTAAAAAATCTATTCTAAAATCCCCAAATAATGCTGATGACAAAATATCTGTATCTCTACTGAATGTTTGTTCTTTTCAAATACAAGTTCTCATAAATCTTAGAAGTCCTCTCAGCAACCTTCATATTACTCTCAAAGAATGCAACCATGCAACATTCGAATTGAACTAAATTCATAATAGTGGATTTGTTATAACATTGCAAGTATTTGGACTTTAACTGCTCTTTTTAATCTGTGAAAATCAAGTAGCAGATTTCAGCATGTGTTTGCGCGTGTGTTTGTGTGTGTGCGTGTGCCAGCATACGTGACCGCATGCGGAACGTGTATACATAAAACACGCACATTAATAATATCATTGGCTTTGTTGTGTGTCATGACCTCGCTGCTCATTTACAGACGGAGCACGCTTATATGTTTGCACTGTGCATTTGACATTGTACAAACCATTTGGCATGAGTACGCATGTAATTAATACCACTGATTCACTCTGCATGGAGAGAGAGAAAGAGGGGGAGAGAGGGAGGGAGGGAGGGAGAGGGAGAGGGAGATAACAGGCAAATTAATCTCAACCTTAAGGAAGAGCGAGGGGGAAATGAAGATGAGGGGGAGAGAGAAAATGGCCTTTGGACAGCTGCCATCAATGAATTTACATCTGTTTACTCTCTCCCTCTGTGACCTTTCTGTCATTTCTAGGTAGCCGAGGTTGGCTGACCCCTCTCTACCCTCCTTTTTATCGCGCCCCCTCCTCATCCTCTGCTCATCCATCCCTCCGCACTCCTTGTCTCTTTCGGGATTAACATCTCTTTCCCTCGATCTCTTGTTATTTGTGCGAGCTAACAAGTCGGTATAGTCAAGGTCCAGGGAACTTCTTTTTCGGAGGTTTTTTAAATTAAAGATAACGCCGTGTCCGTGCACAGCTGGGGATTGTCGCCAGGGAGAGAGAGAAAATGAAAAACACGCGAGGGCTGCCCGGTGTTTGAATGGCCCTAGGACCGGGAAGGCTTCGCTCCTCTTTTCCGTCCACGCGCCTTCCTCTTCCGCCGCCCGTGCATCTGTCCTGCGATAAAAGCCCCAAACGTCCAGAGTCATTTACCGCAGATTGTGGAGCGATGGCTAATTCGTCTCTTTTCAAATGCTAATGCCCACACTCTCGCCATCGCTCTGGCAACTCCTCTTTTTATTGCCCAACATCCTCATTACAATGGAGGAGAGGGTGACGGAGGGGGGGAGTGAGGGGGGGGGGGGG
>CAESWR010000054.1:388558-398822 GCA_903171835.1 Mullus surmuletus | reverse complement strand
GGGACGACACGTGGGCAGATTAGAGAGGATGGACAGACAGCAGAAGCAAGGAAGAAAGGAGTAGATGAGGACGAAACAATTAGGAAAAAGGTTGTTTGGAGGGAGGTGGAGGGGAAAAGGAGCAGGGAAAAGGCGTTTGCGGAGTGAAGAAGAAGCCAATACAACTGGGGAGAGGCTGACAGAAGGTCAAAAGGTCAACATAACATGCATCTTCAGTTCAATGCACCTTACTGTTTATTTGCACTGTAGGTAATTTATTGTGAATCCTAATTATTTGTATACTTTTTATATTGCTCTTCTTTCGAATACATTATATTGTAAATACTAATACTTTTCTGGTTTTATACTGTTCTGTTTTTATACTGCTTGAAGTTTGAGTTCCATTTCTTCCTGTTGCTGCATTGCAGGTTCCCAGTTTGTGATCAATAACTTAATTCTATTCTATTCTATGAAGTCAATTTATATTAAAAATGATCAAAACTGAAGCCATGATTTTGAAATGTGCAACATGTAACTAAGTGTCTTAAATATTATGTCGGTCAGGCCTTTAGGTTTCTGCTGCAGTTAATCTTCACACATATTATTATTCCTAATAGGACTTTTGTGTGTTACACTGAAAAACCTCATCGCTCCTCCTGTCTTGCACCTTGAAAAGAAAACTCGCTAATGTATTCCCTTTTGAACACTACTAAAAAAAAAAGGAAAAAAAAACTATTGCAGCATTGGCACCTTGAAGTTAATTACATCTCCAGTCCACGGCTCCGATGTCAGCACTCAGAGCGGCGCTAGAACTGTATCCGACCCCGCCCCGCCCCGCCGCGCGCACCCCTCCGTCGCCCCCTCAGGACACTCGGTGGCTCTCCACCGCTATCGCCCAACCCCACCCGCATCACAGCGGATTAGGCGCTAACTAACCCTCTTTTAATTAACTCATGATTAGGTATTAATATCTGGCAAGGGTTCTAGGCTTGCAGTTGTTGCCTTAATAAGTGGATTAGCATTAGCCTCTTGCTGCACCTTCCCTCTCTCTCTCTCTGTCTCTCTCTCCCTCGCTCTCCCCGGCTACGAGATATCCATCCTCTGCTCCGTTGCCGCTCTCCTTCCGCACATCCATCCCCCTCGGCTTCCCCTGGCAACCGTTCAGAAGCAGAATTTCCAGCCGCTAACTGTTGTGGTCAGGGTGAAAGGGCCCTAATGTAAACTTTCATGCGGGCTGAATTACACGCGATGTAATTCGCTTGTCACAGGAGCTAATGAGTAATATTTAGATATTAATACAGTCTACGTTTTGGACACGGGCCCAAACAGTCATGCTTTTTCCCGCCTTCCCTCCTCCTCCTCTTCCTCCCACTAATTCCGCGTTCATCAGGCGTTACTCCGATTGGGAAGCCTCATCGCGCGCCGACACCCGGCGCTCGAAGTCGGGCGTCACAAAAAAAAATAAAAATAAAAATGCACTCCAATCACACCGTCGAAGCGTCAAACAGTCATATGTCCCCCCTTTTCTTCTTTCCTTCTGTTTATGTTTTGGAAGCGAAACGGCGGAAACGCTAATCCATGCTGTTAGCTAATCCCCAGGGCTGTTTACATTTGTCGTTGATGGCGTAGTAATAAACGGGGGTTAAAGTGGCGTTCATATAAGGCTAGTTATTGTGGCGTGTAGTTATTGACGGTGTGGTAATAAACGTTGGTTAAAATAGCATTTATAAATGGCAGGTTCTTAAGCTATGCTAGCTGTGTGTATTGTGGTGCATATCGGAATGTAACAGATTGGCAAAATATCCGTCAAATCCGCTTTTTGTCATCATTTCGGGGCTATGGGTACACAGGAACGTTTTTTGTGGGCTTTGTTGCCATCTAAAATAGCGTTTATAAACGGCTATTTCTCATGGTACCTTGTTTAGCTTAGCTTGCTAAAGACAGGCTCGCTCTATGTATCATGGTGCACACAGGAACATAAATGGCCGTCCAAACCAAGAGCTATAACTGTAACGCTTTTGGAACGCGATCGGTCTCTCCCTTGGGATAAGTGTTTCGTTGACGGCGAATATGGGAATTGTGGGTATATAATTTGTTTTTTTTCCTTTTTATTTGATTGTATCGTTGAAAAAAGACAGGAAAGTTGGGACAAAGGCAAAGGGCCGCTAAACTGGAAATCAAACCCGGTGCAATGAGGATTGATGCCTCAGTACATGGAAACAAAAACAAATGTACATCTCCCTTGCAGCAGGGATCTTGAGGGCCCGGTGTCTCTCCAAAAGTCTCCTTCGCAGCCGCGCTCTTGCCGGGCTTCTTCAAACCCAAAGGCAGCGGGGGCTGGCGCGCCTCCTCTAAGAAAAACACTTAATATTAAACAGGTGTTAATAAGGATTTGCAGGACAGAAAAATACATTTTCCAGCCTATTAAAGCAAGCCACCTGCATCACTTAGCAGGTCCTAAGAGCAGCTTTCAGGGAGCACAATCCAATTTAATGAGTGCATGCTTGAGAACGGCACTCCCAGCCAGCATCAGAGCAGACCACAACAAAGTCAGCGTGTTTATTCAAGTATTTACAGCTGGCCCCTGCAACAGCAAGGCAAGCGCTTTAGACGCGACCTCATGGCAGAGGAACAAATTAATGCAATGTGTAAGGAATAAGGGGTGAGGAGGGGGGAGTGATCATAGCGGATGGGACTCACTCCACCTGAACACTCTGAGATATGTAGCATTCGTCATATGTGGCTGGGTTGGAATATGTGCGGAGGAAAACAGGAATTCGCCGCTTGTTTTGTGGCTTTTGACCTGATCCAGGAATGCCAGAAAACTACAGGCCACAAAAACAACGCTGTGTTTAGCCATGTTTCAAAAGAGTGTATTGAACCCGTTCTGCTAAAGTGCAGCTAACGACGGCCTTCTCGCGGCGGCGCAACAAAAACAGCAGCTACCTGGACGGTACCTGCGCTTTAAAAGCCAACATTTGTCATTTACACCTCGCGCACTCTCTCATTATCGTCGTTTTTAAGCTTGTGCGCTGACCACTCAGTCTGAATGAAAGGTCAAATGTCAAAAGAAGTCTCCAGCCAGCTGACAGTCCTACTTGTGCAATGTATATAATTAGTGAGGTCTCTGTCTGGAAGAGCTGTTAAAGGTATAGTTCAGATTTTTTTTACGTGAAGTTGTATGAGATCCTCACCATCAGTGTGGTTCATCAGCAGTGACATTTCCCCCACTGCTTCCTGTGAGCGGCATTCCGGCCCGTTTTCGATGTTGCAAAAAGTAGCTCTGTCCAGTTCTGGGGTCACACGGATAAAGCGTTTTGCTCTAAAAAACAACATGCGTTCAAAGGAGTAATCCATTTGCATCACGAATTCTTTGCCGTGAAAAAGCCGGACCTCGAAATCACCCACTACTATTCTCCCTCCGTTCGTATCACTGCGCCCACCTTTCCATCAGGTGGAGGAAGTAGGCAGGCTTCCGCGCAGGTAAACGCTGTGAAACAGCTGATGTGTGGGCAGTGATACGAACGGCCGGGCGATTCACGGCAAAGACAGTCAAAAGATCAGAACTATCCCTTTAAAAAATGAGTATTTTTACAAATGCTGCACCAGCAGAAGAAGGGGGACCACCTAAAACCTTTTAACTTCCTTCAAATGTGCCACTAATTCTGTATTTAATGGATGTGCGTTATTCATTAGGCATTTAAAATTACATACATCTTCTGTTTATTTATGACATTTCATCTGTTATTTTGATTTGGTTCACATGGATCCTAATGTACCTCGAAGAATAAATCACAGTTATCCACATTTTCCCATGTCATCGGATCAGCGTGATCATTAGGACTAAACACAACTACTAAATCTAAAGTACAGTTGTGCCTCCTAAGACATCTGCACACAGACGTGTCTCCCCGTGTCTGTTTCCTTTTCCATCTCGCTCTCTCCCTCATCTTGCACAAATGCCAGCTCCCCTACCTGAAAGCCTTTTGCGCTGATTTACGAGGGAGTTTGTAGCGTTCGTGTTATAAATCTTTCACCCCTGTGACACCCCTCTGCTGGTATTCATCCTCCATTTTTTATTTTGTCTGTTTTGTTACAGTGCTTTGGACGGGGGCCAAGGAAAGGCACTCTGGGATTATCGAGAGGTTTAAAAGGAATGAAGTGTGAATTACAGCCGGGCGGCTTCGCCATCCGCTCCCGACCTCCGCCACCCTCCGCCCCGTGTCCCTTTGTTTTCTTCCCATATAGTTTCTCACCTCATACGATAACGGCAGATGAGAAATGGCTTAAAATGCCCTCAGAAAACCAGGCAGTTAGCGTGTCAAGGCTCAACGAGAGAGATGTTTAGAAAGTGACACGTTTTTCTTTTTTTTTCCTTTTTTTTTTTTGGACCTGAGCCTTTCACCACCCTCAAAAAGTGACATCTCCACTCCAGTAATGATGTTTTAAACTCCTTTTGCATGGAGCTATTGCTTTATGTGCACACATTTTCCACCTCGAATTTTGTGCTTGATTAGGAAGATTTGCAAAGAATATTTGAAATGTTTTTCCACTAACATGGATTGTTGTGTGACATCAAAACACAGATTTGTATTTTTTAGAGTTCCACCTTGGATTCCCATGGCAAACATTTATTACATATTTATGGCTTTTTTAATACAACTATCATGTTTACACTTAAATAGATCAATTTTCATCTTTAGCCCACTGCAGACCTTTACTTGTCTTAATACTTTTTCAGTGGAAAATAAGTAAGGTACATTAAAAATAGTTTTTGTATAATCAATATGTCTGGTTATTTTTTGATTTCATTAATTTTTTGCATGTTTTGCATGTTGTAGATCTAACAACAAAAGTTTTGGAAATTCCCTTTCTGCCAACTTGTGAAATAAGACAACAGGTATCACTTGTCGCCGGCCTCCTGCTTCTGCTGGCTGCATCCGATGAGGGATGGTTACCTGGCCGCCTCTGCGCGGAGGAGGCGGCCTGCTGGTGAGCGACGGATGGAAATGACAGCGGAATCCGAGCAGCGGGAGCGCGTCCCCTCTCCCTCCCCATCTGGACGCCTTTTATTTCCGCGATCCCGACAATCCGTGTTGAGACTTGGCTTTAATCACTCAGCAAGGGGCTGTCTGCAAAGGTCAGCTCCATTGATTAAGTGTGGAAAGGAAGAGTTGTCATCTTTTATGCCCGGCGTGGTGATATCTCTATAATTCTCTGTAGGAGACTGGGTTGTTTCAAGGGGGTTTCACACGTGGACACACTGGAGGAGATGTGCTCTCCGTCCTCCCGGTTATGTTTTAAAGAAATGTGATTGCTGATGCTGATTGAGCCATTATGTAATACTTTCAGCATTACCTTTTTCGGCCATCACATTACAAAAGTGAAAATGTGGACCTGTATTGGTTTGGATTGTGTTTTGGTGCATTAGAATTAAGGCTTGGTATCGGTGCTCGCGACTGAAACAACCCAGTACCAAGTCGTATCCAAACTGTGCCTGTGAAACGATAACTGCAGGCGGTTGTTTTTGTACCCAGATCTAGAAAAAAAAAGACTCTTTCTATGGTTTTGCTCGCAGCCAATCACCACATGCGTAATTTCAGAATGGGAAGGAGTGGTGACATTTGCACAACTGATAGCCTTCTATTCGCATGATTAATATTGAATGAATTAACAAAAATATCAAATAAAGCACTCAATTGGTATAGGTATTGTTTTAAGGGTACTGGTGTCGTTACTGGTAACGACATTTTTGAAACGATAGCTTTAATTTAGAATATGAAAATCAGAAATGACAATATACACCGGCAGTATGTGAGTGAGCATCAACATGACTGCAGTGTCCTCGCCACAGGTGTCGGCCGCGTCAATTTTCCAAGTGTTGCATTGTCAGATGCTCCGGGAAAGCAGCAATTTTATCGCATTTTCACCCACCTTGGCACATATCAGACGTGTTGTTGACGCCGAGGTGTCGCCTCTTTCTTGAGCCTTTGCGACCTTCCCCACACATCGCACACTCTCCGGTGTAGATCCACTGATACGCTAACGTGTGTATTTGCAAAGCAGCGTCGGAAGGAGGAAGAGCTAACGTCCCAACGTCCTGCAAGGTTCCTCAAACAGGAATGATGGGAGGAGGGATCGTCATTCCTGTGAGCCACTCCACAGTCTCGTCGCCCAGGTGTGAAGAGATGTAAATCCAAGTCGTAACGTGCAATTCGTCCCGTCAAGAATGCAATGATACACAGCTGTAATTCTTTGAGAGGAATTATGGGAGGCTGATGGTTGTTTTGGCATAAAAAAAAGGTTGGACAACGCTTCGAAAATCTAAAGTATATCAAAGTTCGGAGATTTTCCTCAGCTGGATGAAAGATGTATTTAAATGTCAGAGGTGCACCCGCTGAGTCTCACCATTACAAACTCTATGATGGACTGTTGCGGAGAGCGAGAGAGCGTAATGTTTTCTCTGGTGATCCGCTGCCAACATATTTGCACTCACTTTGGAAATTTTACTTTGCTTCACTTGGCAGCGTCCCGGGCCGAATGTGAGCCGTCTAGGCAATTCCGCGAGATTATGAGGGTATTGATCTTGGCCCCCGCGTGCTGAAAATCAGCTGTAGTTAGTGTATTACACGGGGCTGCGTCAGCCCCAAAGGCACCGTGTGGCCATTTCTCAACACATAGCGCGTTTCTGAGGGATTCGGATTCCGCAAAATGGCATCAAAGAGCTTTTAGGGGCCATCTGATGATAGACAGCAGTAAAATTGGCATGTATTTGTTCCAGATTATGACCTGGGAGGCAGCTGAGAGGTTTTGGTGAGAACGCGGTAAAAAAACTGCTGTGATGCCGTGAACAAGGGTAAAATAAACTCCCCCCTTTAGGCCCTCGACTCTGTGAATATGAGAATGCGCTTCGCCGGCCGCGGACAGCCTGATAGTTTGAGAAACATTTTATTCCATGAATTATTTATAGGCGCCATGGTCGGGTATGACAGATCATCAGACATACAGAGGAGCTGAGTATACAACACACCGAGAGAGAGTGAGCGACATCGTGGTTTAGAGAGAGGGACAGATAACAAGGTTGTCAACTGCAGACAGGCATCATGTGCTGGGACAAAATGCCAGACCTGGAATTGACCTACTGGTGACCCTCCGCTGACAGAGGACTGCGTTTGTCTGAGTGACACAAAGAGAAAGAGATGAAAAGAAACAGAGATCGCGCATATGCGAGGACATTTGTGAGCGCGTGCATGATGAAACAGAAGAACGCTTGCATGCATGATGGACATCCAGCGAGGTCCACCCCCAGCGTTTTCATGGCGCTGACCTTTTCCACCAGCCCGTGTCGTGGTAGATTGATTGGACACCAGGAGAGCGTTGCACAGATCAATATATTTATAGCTTACAACATACAGACGTGGTGGCAACAACTCAATGCAGGGGGGCAAAAAGTGGCTTAAAGCTGCTGAGTGAAACTTTTAGAGTGTAGCTTGCGATGCGAGTCTGGATCACAGCACTTCCAGATTGCAGGGGTCGAAGTTCACATCAATAGTGTGCAAAAAGTATTAAGGCATATTTGAAGGTTTGCAGCAGATGAAACTAACTAAAATAAGTATGTTCGCCAATACTGCGAAGCACAATATGATTTCACGTTTGACAGGGCTGTGGTGTGTCGATATTCAGCAAAGATGAAGGTTTCGGGAGCTTTATCCACACTCCGCTAATAACATATATATATAAAATCCTGAAAATCTGTCCAATTTTGTGGGGGGAAAAATACCGACTTTTGTCTGTCAGTAGCAGGGAAACGTGTTCATCATCTCTGGAATGTGACTCCTCAGATGTACACTAGACTGGACAAACCCTCCGGCAGGAAAACTCCCACTTTTTTTTCCTTTTTTCTTTTTTTTGGCCAGGGGGCTTCAACCGGGGGCCCTTAATCAGCTTTGACAAAGTGATGACCATTAACCCCTGCATTCCTATTTGCTGCCCAATTGCTTCAAGTGGTGTGCCGCCATAAATAACCCACCCACCACACCATTCAGTGACATTTCCTTTTTCTTATTCGTCTTCTCCGCCTCCGTGGGTCGTCTCCTCCTCCTCCTGCCATTCTCGACTAGTTTCTGTCATTCCCGTTTCCTGGTTTGACTGACTCAGACGCTCCTCTGTATTTTTTTTCTCCTCCAGTTCTCTCTCAGTTTGAGGAATGTATGAGCGGTGTTTGGATTGGCTCAGGTACAATTTGTTCATGTTTTACTGCCACCGTAAAAGTGAGACTCATGTGTGTTTAATCAGTGTAAGTTTGCACTTCCCAGAGAGGAAAAACTGCTACAAATACTGTTTTTTTTTTCTTCTTTTTTTTAAATATTGTTTGTGTTATCAAAGGAAAAGCGGTGCTTGTGACTTATATATGTTTGGACTGCATCTTGCAGCACACAAACATGACTGTGTTGGCGTCTTTGCCTTTACAAATTTACATGACTTGAAGAGAATTTCCAGCTTTTTTAATGTTTTCTTATGTAAGAATCCAAAGGGAATGTTTCAATTTAGTTCTGTATTCCAGCACTGAAACATGATTTCCACATAGACAAAAATACATAACTTACAAGTGCGAGCCCATCATTAGGCTCAACTGTCCAAAATATTACTCATAAATGTAATTATGTTGATAATTATGAACACGGAATTGTTCCTTCTCATGTTCATCTTTAAAAAGTTCATCGGCAAGACAAACGAGAACGAATGTGGTGAGCAGGTGTGATCCGACACTTGAGGCTCACTCACAGTTTCTTCACCGCTATGATAACTGTTTCTGTAGGGTGTCAGCAACACAGCAGCGTTTCAGCACCCATCATCCTCTCTGCTGTTCTGACACGTTTATTTTCCTACATGACAAACGCTGTTTTGCACCGTTATTAAAGCGGCCGAGATGCTCTGTAGGACACACAATTATACAATTCTGCATATTATAAAGCATATTTTATCACATAAAGGCCTTTTGAGAGCACAGTTTAGTTTCTAATGTGAAACACTGGGCCGCTTTCCAGCAATATGGCTCAGTTTGTTCCCTCCGACATCAAGAGGACATCAGAGAGTGGTGACTGACGGCGATAAAACCTAATGTGAAAACATCAAAAGAGCCGCTGTGATTTGTTATGGTGCTTGGATTAATTTTTGAGACATCTGAAACATATTGTTCCGATGATTAAATTAATTATTTCTTCCGGCCCGTTATACAGTAGATTTCTTGACATGAGCACATCTGAGAGCTGTCAGTGTGCAGAGACCACTGCGAGAGGGCCGGCTGCACTGACACAGCGGCTGTCTTTCTTAACTAGTGACTGAGTCTCTCTCTGCTTTTAACATGACAATTCCAAAGGCTTCTGTAAATCTGCTGTCAGACAACACAGCTCAGTAAATGTATGAAAGTATGTGCCGTGTTCTTAAGTGTTTCCGGGTAAGTGGTCTCGAATTTCACTTGTAAGCTGACAACTATTGCTTGAATCAGTTGGTAATGTCCGCGCGGGGACGGGGGACACGATGATCGCGAAGGACAGCTTTGTGGAAGGATATGCACATGGCGCGCATTGGGACAAACGGCATCAACTGTATCAACGCCGGACTAAAGCATCTGCCCCGAGGAGAGGTGAGAGGTCATCAAACTGTGGTGACCCGCTGGAGAAAAATCAAAGACAACAATCCCCTTTGAGACGTGAGGCCATTATTTGCCGTGAGACAGCATCGCCGTTTATTGTTGACCTTTGGGACGACCCCGGAGCCAAGTTCATGACCACCGAGTAAATTGAATCCAATCAGAAAAGCCTGCTCGTTTTGACTGGAGGCTCCAGAAAGGAATTAGGTGCCACATTTTGCCGTTATATTTTTTCATTCATTTTATGCATTTATTTGTCACTTTTTAATATTACTTTTTCTGTATATATTTATGTAGTATTTTCTTGTGCAAAAGAGATATTGAGAATTACACGCGCAGGATGGGACAATGAGTACACCAAAAATCTGGAGATGGGCCAAGTCTTGGTCATTAAATCTCAGAGGAGCGGCACTGCGCTGAGATCAGTTTACCTATGTGTGTGTGTGTGTGTGTAGACGTGAAGGTGTGACGGAGATGAATGAACAAAGTGACCCCCACCCCCCCTGCCTCACTCCATTAATCCCTCCATCCTTCCACCCGTCTGACCTGCCTGTTGTTCCGGTCAAAGGTTACAGTCGCCGTGGAACTCTCCCACTAGAGCCCCCCCGACTCTCAAAGGGAGCTGCCTCAGCT
>CAESWR010000054.1:355063-367927 GCA_903171835.1 Mullus surmuletus | reverse complement strand
CCCCCCACAGCTGCCCCCACACACAACACTGTCATCATAAAGAAGAGTATTTCACAGAAAACTTCCCTAAAGAAAGATCTTGATGCGGCAAGAGGCAAAACGCAAGTCATCATCGGCTCTACTTTTCAGCGATGGAGGACAGGAGGCTTATGCAGCTTCATCCAGAGCTACAAAGAGATGAGGTGGTCGCAGAGTTTCTGTTAATTTAATCTCAATTGTGAGGCACTCAGTCCCAATAAGAATTGCTTTAACAGGCAAACCCAACAAAGTTATTGACATTCAGAACTACGATCTGTCACTTCTTTGGCGTTGACTGTTAGGTTGTAACATCGAAGAGAGAAGAGTTGGACATACAGCAAACCGTGTGCATTATTTCTTTGAGGGTGGCGTCGAACCTTGCCACCTGTTGTGTCTAACTGCCCTCCACTGTAGCGATGGTGGTCATATCCCGTCCCCTGCTGCGCCCAAGGCTCGGTAAGTAGTGTTATTTAGGCCTTAACTGCCTGGAAGCATAAAAAGGGTTCATAAATGCCATTGAAGTTATTAAATTGTTCACAATATATAACATCTCTATGTAGGTATTTCCATTAAGTCCCACGCTGGACATTCACAGCGCTGATTCTACAAGAGATGCCACAGCCGAGGCCAAGTAGGCCTACTTTAGGTATGGACCATATAGAAACTAATTTCCTCTAGACATTTAAGAATTATTCTCCGTGATTGAAACCTGGATGTATTTGAGAGCTTTACTTCGTCTCAGCGGGGGGGAACGCGTAGCAAGCTGTGAACAAGCGTTCAAGATGTGCTGGCAGAGCATGAAAGCTTTTTCAGAGCGTTTAATGGCAGGGTCATAAATATTATTTACTAATAGGATCTGATCTGTTAGGATGCCGACGTGCTTGTACTCAATGACTGGCAATTCTCTGACGATTCTTGCCGTTCACCGTCCCATCCTTGATGCCCACGTGGACGCGGAAAAGCTCACCACTTCACATCTCGGTGAAATCTTTGCAGCTTCTTCGGTGGAGCCCAGGAGTGCGTTTTTGCGTTCTCTTCCCAGATCACGGCAGCCGTCTGCTGTCTAACCCCGCGCTGCTCCTCTAATTCCCAACAAGATGATTTCTGCCCAAGATTATTTAACCGGGGGCCTGTTTTGTTTATTTCGTTATATAAGTCAATAATCTCTTTTTTTCCCCTCCTCTATTCCCCAGATTTAGCTAATCTGCCTAATTACAAATTAGCATTCTCCTCATAGAAGACTGAGATTTCCAAATTAAGACCCGGGCTTCCAGGGGACATTGGATCAGCTGGTACCGGCTCACGGCGCATCTCCATCGCATCAGTCCAGACACACAGCAGCATCCTTTGCATCTACCTGGCCTCGTATAATGTAAACGCCGGCCGTGAATATGAAATATGCTTTAAAATTATCTTTGAGTGTGCAAAAGGGGCTTCGGTATTGAGGCAAAAATCCTCCAAAAAAAGAGGTGAGAGCAAAAGACATCATGTATTTTGGCTGCAGCCCAGGAGGAGAACAGGTGCACGTTTAAACAGGCAAAGCAGCAAATAGTGATTGTTTTCATCATCAGTTAATCTGTTGACACTGTTTCAATTAATCAATGCGTAGTGGTGAAAGATGGGTTAGCAAATCGGCATTAAACATATTTAATCGTAGGCGTAATTGAACCGTCAGTCAAATAAATCGCAGATTCTCACGGCCTTCATTGCAGAAATAGTAACCGAGAAAATATTATTTGAAAGTAACGTCACCTGCAAATCCGGAATTATAATTAAAATGAAATTGCGCAGATAGAACAGGATGAACGGGGATGAGAGGAGTTAGCATGTGTTCCGCCGCAAACAACTTCTGCCACCCTGCTGCCCTCCAATGCAGAGTTGAGGGCGGCGGGGCAAGAAATAAACAGATTTGAAAAAGCAATCAACAGCCCCCACTCCCACCTCAACCCCAAAACAGCACCCCACTACCCCCCCCAACCCCCCAACCCAAACCCCACCCCGCCCGAATCTGATTTGCATCTGATCCCCAGATCATGTTTTATTTATCAGTAATCACAACCAATCAGGAAAGAAATTAATCAATGAAGGCGCAAGGCAGGAGCGATATCCGCCATCTGGGGGTCGCGCTGATCCCTCCGCCCCCTGGCAGCGAACACACACACACGCAGACACACACACACATCCGAGGTCCACTGCGCATAGACACACAATTACACGCGCACACACACAAAGGCAGGGAGCAGCAAATACAAACATGCGGCGAGAAAAACACACGGTCACACGTGTGTTGACGCACGCAGGGCTCAACCGGCAGCGCGCACACACACAGACACACACACACATACACACAGAAGTCCCCTTTCTGCTGGCTTGTCATAGGCCCATATTTAGGTGACTGATATTTTTCTCTCCCACTACCAATGAGCTCCAAGCAAGTCCATATGGCCCGGATCAAAGGTGTTGCTGGGTGCATGCTTCTGCTTTATTGCCAGCCGCTGCTGTTAATTAGGAAACAAGATCACAGGCAGTATTAAAATCCAATTAAATTGATATGAACAGATTGCCAAGTGATGTTCGCTAATGTATAATTGAGCACCATGCAAATTTCTCTGGCTGCCTTTTGTTTTGCCGTGTCTCTGCCTCTATCTCCCCTGCCCACAATGAGCGACCGAGCTTGAAACTTTCCCTCTTTCTGTCGTCACTGACTGAGAGATAAACAAGCAAATGCCCTGAGATTGTGGGGTATTGCTTTCATCAGTTAAAGCGATATTCTTCCCATCGTGAACCAAGGGTGTGTGTATGTGTGTGGAAGGGGTGGGGAAAGGGGGTGGGGGGGGGGACGGGAGGGGAGGGGAGGGGAGGCGGGATGGGATGGCAGCAGGGGCAATTATCAAAGGACAGTTTGCCTCTAACTGAGGGCATCGATCTACCTGAAAAGCGTACTTTTGTTCTGGAAAAAATAAAGATTTATTTCAACCCAAAACTGAAAACTGCATAAAGAATCATACATATTAAGACTGGTCATTTTTCGACACAAATTAATGCTGTCTTTTGCAAAAACTAGCACAGGACAGACAAATTTAAGACTAAATATTAGATGTAAAAACGTTCACATTTTGTATATTCCAATTTTCAGTTCACCCCATGTGAAGAATACATCCGAGTTTAGGGAACCGATCTCCTAAAAAAGGTGAAGGACTGACACGCGGCACACAAAGGAAGTTGCTGGAAAAGAGAGGGAATTGCTCGAATAACTTCACACTGATCTCTGCCACCTCTTCTAACATGGCAGGTCAGCCAGGTTATGGGATTGGACACATTAGGGATTAAGGATTAAAAAGTGGATTATAAAAAGGCTCCCCTCCATCCCAGGATTTACTTCGGTGACATATTCATACACGGGAGATGTGACTGGTCAGACTGGTTTAAGAAGTGATGGATTTTCGCTCGCGGCTTTAAGCCACATCCGGCAGTGGACCGGCAGGCTTTAACAACGGGGTTTTAGTCCTGCCGGAGCGATGAATGGCATGAATGATGATCGGGTTGTCAGGCTGCCGGCGTGTGAAGGTGTCACCAGCCTCAGCTTCGCCGAGCCACTTTATTCTGGATCCTTTGACATACTAATTTTCAAATTGCGACGAGCGAACTCATAATTCAATACCAGATTTTAGACGAGGCTGCGGAAAAGCGGTCATTTTTATGGAGTCATTAAGTGCGTGTCATTGTTCAGAAGTGATTAAGACTTTGTGGTGATTCAAAGACTTCATAGGGTTTAAGGTGTTCTGCAGAGGGTTCAAGGTATCCTATCTTCGCCTCATGGGGACCTTTGATGGAACTGCAGCCAGTAAGGACCAACCTGAAATTGTTTGGTGGTTTAAGGTAGAGCAAAACATCTGGAACAGCTTTGGTGTCCCCAAAGGTTTTCTATATTAAAACCCCAAGGATGGGATCCAGTGGTGGTGATTAAAGGACTTCGTGGGGTTAAGGTGTTCTGCAGTGGTTTCCAGGTATCTTCGTCTTTGCCTGCTTGGGACCTTTGATGGAACTGCAGCCAATAAGGACCAACCTGGTAGAGCAAAATACCTGGAAAACCTTTGGAGTCTCCAAAAGCTTTGCAAATAAGAATGCCAAGGATGGGATCCAACGAATCTTTGTATCATTTGCTAAGGGTCTGCATGCTACCACAGAAAGGTCCTTGATAGCTTTGCAATGTTGTGCCACTATGGCCCGAAGGGAGCAAAGCCACACATTTCAAGGACCTACATGGATACCAAAGAGTTTTCCATTGAGTTACCAAAAGCACTTTGAAGAAGTTGCCCAAAGTTTTGTCCATTGCGTCAAGGGATTAGTCATTCTCTGTGGACGTGTGGGCTCCTGGAGATGTTTGAAGAAGAGTTTTACAGAACCTTGCTTTCCTTAGCTTAGGGGTTGTTGAGTGGAAATGTATTCCCGAGGGCGGACCGAGACCTCCCGTGTGGCGTGATATTTGTCAGTTTGAAGGTCCCATACAAACCAGCTCTCGCAAACAAACCCAGTCAGGGAGGTCTGAATCATCCCACCCCCGTCAAATCGTAACGATTAAACGCCACTCGCTCTGAATGAGCCTAATCACATACATTGTCGACGCAGCGTCTCATGTACAAAGCGGCAAACTAGAAGGCTCTGGGTTTTTGTTTTTTTTTAAGAAAGAAAAAACAATTTCTCCGTCATCGCCAGCATCTCGGCGGCCGTCCAAGTCAAAAACCTACCGGGAATGTCAGGATGTCGCCAAGTTAGGCCAAGCGTGGCATGAAGAGAGAAAGAGACACAAGGAGAGAGGGGAGGGATAAAGAGATGGATGAGGAGAAGTGGGTGCAGCTGGTGCCCTTTGTCTCTCCAGTGCTTGGTCCTCGGAGCTTCAGATCCACTGGGAGGGCAGAGAAAGCCCCTGTAATGACATGCTAATGTGACTGTCAGGAAAGGGATCGGAAATTGTGCCAATTCTCTGCCGTAAATGGGCAACATTGCAAAAAGGAGGGGAAATACTACCCGTCCCTTTTTATATGAAAAGTGATAAAAAGCCTCGATAAATCCCAATAAAAAGGGATTTTCGAGATATGAGGCAGGCAGATAAGAGTGAAATGGTGAAGTAGGGATGCAGGTGGGGGGAAGGCTGGATAAAGGTGTAATTTTGGTTCGGAAAGAGTGCAAGTGTGCGAGGCCTGCTGGGAAATCTGTATATGGAATTGGATGGTTTTTGGCTTTGCGTCGCAGTTTGAGGACTACCTGTTTTTAAACTCCTTTATAAAGTCGACCAAAATGAAAGGCGAGCGCGGCAACTAGACTCCATTGTGGAGGTTTTAGACTCCTAAAGACCCCTGAAAACCTGACAGACACACATCACACATGTAGCTTTAGAAATCTTCAAAATGCTCCACACTCAGTTCACCACCATATTACGTTCCTTATGCTGTCAGATTTTACCAGAAAAGTCTCATGATAGATATTGGAGCATAATAATATTGAATTCAGAATATTTTTTTCCCACTTACCTTTAATGTGAGGTGTTCCATGATTGGATGTAGACACAAGACCATGTACACAGTTCCTAGTTTTGTCACCCAGCTTGTTTCTGTTTGACCTTCACATCTCTATCCATTTTACACTTTTGTATTAGTAAAATTACGTTTTTAATACAATGACATCACTGAAAGATTATTCACCGAATTCTCACAAAAGACTCTGAAGTCAAGTTGACCAGGGACACCTCTCAGAATTAATACATTAACAATAAATGGAGATGTTTCTGCATCTGAAATGGAACATCTTTCTACAATTTGAACCAGTTTTATTATCCGTGCGAACAGTGGGAATAGATAAACGATCTCAAATCCCAATATCTGGAGTGCACTTGAGATATAATAAAAGGGTTTTTGTTGTTGTTTTTTTTCTTTTGGATATGTCAAGATCGTGACCCTCCTTACAAATGCATTCAGCACACACACCCCAAAAGTTCACCACCCATCGGTAAACTTCTCTACTCAATGCTTTATGGCGTGTGAATGCGATGTTGAAATCACCAGAAATCAGGACAGGGTCTTTCACTTCAATTTTTCAGAGTCTTTTTGTATAAAATCTCAACACATTCAGCTTTTATGAAGATTTGTGGGGCCGTACAGTGCAATCACTCAACTGGGATACATAGATCTGATGATCAGAGTGCATTTGTGGCATGGGAGAAATTCCCAAAAAAAGGTTCTTTGAGACTGGTTTCGCCAAACTAGAATTCTTGTGACTGTTACCTTGTGGTTTTTAAGAGTGAGAGCAAACGGTGGCAGGAGCAGGTAGGCCTGGGTTTGATAGCTGGAGACGCCGAGGTCTGGAACTGGTCTCGCAGCAGTGCATGTCAGGCTCAGTTTAAAGCCCCAAAATGGGATAAAATTACCAGTCAAACCTCTTTGTTCTCTCTCCATTGAGGTGCAAACCATCTGCTCCGTACGGCCCCCGAATTAGTACAAATGTAATCAAAGTGTGTGATGAAGTCATATCCTGCAGTAGGATGGGGTTGTTACTACAGTGCTGGAGACATGGTAGCCCTTTTTGGGGGGGGGGTTGGAAAGAGGCCAGACATAATATGTATCCGCCAACTCTGCAAACGGACTCCAGATCTTCATGTAATTTTGGAGTCATGACGTAATTTATTCCCAAGTGCATTGGAGCAAGATTGACAGTGGGAGTCTCCAAGGACTGGTTTGACTTGCCACCCATTGCAAAAAGATGGGTGCCATTTTTTTTGCAATGGCTGCAAAAAAAATGCAATGGCTGCAAAAGAAATGCCACCCACCAAGAAAAACTTGTAATAGCAGGTTGTATTTGTACGATATGTGACTTGATTGATGCAGTGGGACTTGCTTGCAGCGTTTTGCAGTTCAGCTCTAACTAGGGGGGTCCCGAACCAACCTTTTCACTTCCGATACGATGCAGCCTTGTGTACTGGCCGATGCGGATATCGATTCGACACGATATCAGCACGAATCATACGCGGTTTTGGAAGTTTAGAAAAGGCTTGATCAAGTGATATTACTCAAACAGAGAATAATAGTAGGTATGAGAAAAACTGACCCATTTATTATTAACCAATGGGTTACATACATTTTTACCTTAAACATAAGAATATTCTACAATTGATTGATATTGGAGATTTTCGATGCAGGTCGATATAATCCAACACTCTTTTTTATGCTGATATCGGACCGATATCTGATATCAATCCTGGGAATCAATTGGGACACCCCTAGCTCTAACCTATGGCACCCCATCCCATCCTGGTGTCATCTCAACTGGCGATCACCACCATTGTCCCGCAGTCCAACACTTTCCGTGTCATGCCAGTGCTCAAGAGCTCATAGACGTTGACTAATGAAACAAGCTGTATTGAAAAGTCTACACTTACAGCGGTTGCATTCACAGATCTTGAGAAGGAATGCTTTTATGTGCAACCGCAAGGGAAGGAATGTAAGGAGAAGGCAAGTGAAATGTTGTTTTGTTGGCAAGTTCACAAGGTAGTATCTTGTTTCCCAGTTGCCAGTATCTTCGAATTCCAACAGTCAAATAACCTTACCTTTATATTTTGCAGTACATATATGTACAGTACATTTTTGCATACGCCCTGTACTGTATCATGGAAACTTCCTTTATCAAATAACAAGACCCAAAAACACAGTAAAACTGAAACTGGAAATGGAGGACAGTCAGATGTTGGGCAGAAAAAGGAAAAAAAACAAGAAAGAAAGAAAAGGACGTCAGGGTTTGTGTGTGTGTGCACATGTGTCCTAAATATTGGAGATGAATGTAAGGTGTGGGTGTGTATGAGCATCTAATTGGCCCAGATATCACAGAATGAAATATTCATGTTGAGGTTCGGTGTCTTTTGAAAAGGGGAATCTGGTGTGTAATGATGAAGTCGGACTATTTTATCTACCGCGCACCCCACTGACACACTTTAAGCTCGCCGTGTGACACCTTCCACCACCCACACACACACAGATACACACACATGTAGAGCGAGGTCTCGGTACACAAACATACTCAGACATCCGTATGAAGTAGTGCATACACACACACACACACATGCCTGTGATCATGGCTGCGTGCGAGTCACAAGGACACTTCACGCTGTAAATAAACATCCTCCTGGCTCATCTTTGCAGCAAACTGGGGAATCTATGGAGGGTTTTTACGCATTTTTTTTACCGTACCAAAGGTAAAAATCAGACGATAACAAACTTCATCCACTCAAACAGCCACCTCCTGCCCCCGTTTCCACACATACACACACAGACACATACACATACACACCTCCCTTGCCAGAGCAACCCGTCCCACATGGAGTTGGACAAACAAAGACCCCCGCTCCCGCCCGCCTCTCCCTCCGCCACGCAGATCAACACATCAGGACCTCCCTCCACCCTGGAAACCCCTGGAACCAGTTCACAGACGCAGTGATTTTTCCCATCACACGCCGCTGCTGCAGCCTTGGCAGCGTTCAGCACAGGCTTTTGGCACGGTTCACCTTAATGAGTGGCGGCTTGGACCCACCCGCCCACCCGCCGCCCCCCACCCACCCCTTTTGCCTCCCACCGCCGCCACCGCATGACCGAGAGAGATAGAGAGGCAAAGGGGAGAGAGAGCAACCTTATTGAGCGTGGATGGCTGCGGGATTGGCATGCGGCGTGCGGTTCGGCGAGGGCCTTTGGCGGGCCGGCCAGCTACTGAGCACTCAGCGCCTCCCTGAAGTGACGCTGAACAGAGAAGAATGAAGAAAAAAAAAAGACAACAAAAAAAAGCCACAAATGGGTTTTTGCCCTTTTGTATGGACAATTAATTAAAACCCATTTATTCCTGCTCTTCATTCATTCTCTGTCTCTGTTGGGCGGAAAAACCCAAACGCTCGCGAGCACTGGCCGCGGAGCGAGGCGAGCGCGGCCAAATCCGGAGGCTGCATCCCCGTCCAAACCGCAACCAGCTGACAGCAGCCTTCAAGGAACCGCTGAGTGAAAGGGACGAGGCAAAAAAATAAATAAAAAAAACACAACGGCTGCTCTGCATGAGAGAGAACAAAGACAACTGGTGGTCTCCAAAGGCCCTGCAAGACCATCACACCCGGGCTCCGGCTTGTTAGAAAGCTTTTCAGGCGGTAATTGGCCTTCATGAGGGGAAATAGTCAGCAAATGATGCAGTCATAATTGAACTTTTCCATCTAATAGCAAAACACTGAAAAGAGAACGTTTGAAACTTTGGGTTGACTCTTCCAAAACAAATCCGGACTTCATTATTCCAGATTGCTGAGCCTATAATGTGGGTTACCTGTAACCTTTGGTACTCCTGGAAGTTCTGACATCTGAAATTATGACCGATTCCTCACCGCATCCTTAAATCATCTCCTCCCCCCTCCGTCCTTCACATCCGGTCTTTCCTCTCCACTACCTGACATATGATTTCTCAATTTGACGGTTATTCTGGCCCTCCGTCTATATGAATAATGGAGTGAAGCTGACGGAACGGAGTTTAACATAACAAGCGCCGCCCGGCCACTTATGGCGATAGCAGAGACTGAGAGGCCGTGAGGAGGAGGAGGAGGAGGAAGAGCGCCGGATGAGCCGGAGCTCAGGAAGTGAAGGACTAGGCCCGCAGGAGTAGCTGGAGTAGCAGGCGGTCAGCCGGGGGCTCCAAGACTAACAACCAGAGGGGGCTGCCGGAGGGATGAAGAGCGGGAGGAAGAGAGGCTGTGGGCCAAGAGAGGCCTCGGAGAATGACTGCAGGGACTGTGGAGGCTGACGGCTGCACGGGCGACCAGAAGAGGATGGAAAGCAGCATGGAGATGTAACCTTTCACCTTTAGGCCATTATTTTGGAGCAGAGTCGACCTTCATGTGGATTCTAGTCCACTATACACTGGACTATACACTATAAAACACTGGCCGTGATCTGTAAGGTGAGAACATAGCGTGCATTGGCAATGGCAGTGTAAGGTTAGAACCTCACAATGACAAAGATTTAAACTGAGTTTTAATCGATACACACTAAAAACAAATGTTAAAGTTCCAAAAGAATACTTCTAGGAAATCACCCCTTTGTAACATTACAGTAAGTGACTGCTGCTTTTTGACTTGTTGCTCTATCATCAATATTTTGTCTTGGTGATGAAATGTGACCTGACATTTCTGGTTTGTGAGGGTTTCCTCCTAGCTCTGTGTTACGTTCCCCTAGAACCTGAGCGTCAAGCGGTCGCAGTCAGGGAACCAACAAAACTGCACACTAAACTAAATGGCTCTTGGGTTCTTCAAGGTGGCTTTAGCGAGCACTGCTCACAAAAACAGCCACCAGATCTATCAAAAAGATAGAAAAAATAAGCAAAACCCAAATTCACAAAGGAGCAACTGAAATGAGATTTAGAAGGTGTGTAAGATAAGAAAAGTTTTTTTTATTTCCATGGAAATTTCCATATAACATGTCAATAACTGATATTTGTTGATCAAAAAACGTAATGTATGAGCTTCTCTGTTTCAGTAAATGAAAATGGAAAAAGGAGGATTAAAATGTCACTTAGTTGCCATGAACACCCCGTTTTTAAAGTAAAGCTGCGTCCCAATTATTTGATTAAAACTGAAGTAAGAAACCATTCAACCACAAACTGATAGTCTTCAGCAGAAAAGCTTGACAATGGGTTCTTGTTTTTGTCTGCGTGAAATCTGGCTATGTGGCTAAATCTTGGGTTTTTTTGTTTGTTTTGCTATGTTTTTTTGACTCTCCAGTGGCTCACTGGTGTTTTTCCAGTGGATGCAAAGTGACCTGTTTGGTTGGAGGGAACCGGAGGCTTCCCCCCGTTTCATATGCAGATAGAAGCCACCTCAGAGGAAGGCAGGATGAAGCATTCCTCCTCCGCCTCCTCCTCCTCCTCCCTAAGAAGACGAGACAGTGCAGGAGGCTTCAAGGTGGACCTGTGCAGATGATGCATGGATGCTGTTTGCACCACACACACACACACACACACAAACACACACACACACCCACACACACACATACATGATGCAAACTCCCAAGGGCTACGCTGTAAAGTTATACGCTGCTTTCATTGAGGCCAGCGGTGGATGCTGGGTAAAGCAAAGAGGATTTGAATAATTCTGCATCATAGACACACGCTGCATAACAAAAGGTGACAACAGGAAAAGCCTCACGATTTGGACCAGCCAAGGAAACTGTTGAGGTTGTTGAAGGGGAAAAAAATTAGAAAGTCATTTGTTTCTTAGTAATGTGCAAAATCCTTTTGCTTCATTCATCAAAACTAATTAATTCATTAATCGTTTAGCTATTTCTCAATAGGTTCATTTTCACCGTCTACCGTCCACTCATCAAAAATTCATGAAGACCTCTGCATTCAGTATTTTTAGTCATGGCAATTCATTTATTCATTCCCATTTAATCTTTCTTCTTCCATGCATTCCTCCGTTCATCAAAACACTCATGTCTTTGTTCATCCTGTCACTAACACATACATTTACACGTTCACCTTCTCATACATTCCGTTTTTCGCACCTTTTATTCATTCATTCTTTCTTTAAAGCACTTAGACGATACACTTCTTTTGTTGTGAATCAGTGAAAACCAATGATGCCTTATGCCGTGTAAATGCTTTGGTGTGGGACCCAAACAACCCAATTTCCATCAAAACCCAATTCCATCCAAATCTTCCGTTAAAGGGAGGTTGTTGGTTTTTTTTAGAGCTAGAATAGTTCGGATTTTTTGACATGAAGTCGTATGACATCATCACCAGCAAACGCTTTATCCGCGTGATCCCAGCAACTAGATGGAACTACTTGCAACACCAAAACCAGGATGGAACTCATACAACTTCACTTCAAAAAATTTGAACTATTCCTTTAAAGACAACTGATGTGATGGCCAAGTGATCAGAAAATTTGGTTATGAAAGAAAGATTGATCCACGGCAGCTTTTTGGGGGTCTTGACCATCTTGCTTGGTTCCTCCCCAATAAGCCACATCAGTGTAGCAAGACTATTTCATGATCTACACAGAATTGCCAAAGAATGGAAGACAAAAACGGTGTAATTTAATGTTTTAAAGAGAGGCGTTTCTGCAGTGGAGGGCGGGTGCAAGCTTGGAGAAACATTTACTATTCTACTATTTTTTCCACTGGCATCGTATGAGCGTGTGTGCTCTACTGGCCACGCTCACCCGTCAGCGCGATCATTCACTCATTCCCGCTCTACTATTCCCGTCTGTGTGCATCCGTGCGCCAGGAGGAGGTCAGCACCAAAGCCTCTCCTGCAAGGAACTTCCTCAACCCGCCTTCCATGTGGTCTCCCACGCGGTCCGGCCCCTCCGCTGCTCAATTATGGTGCATTCCAGCCTCGCCGTTCTGCAGCCTAACGCGGAAATAAAGGGGAGGAAGGCACGCGTCGTCGCCATAACGAAAATGTGGATATTAAAATGTGGGTTCATTATGAGTCAATTTGGGCATTTCTGCAAATCACGAGGCGCTCCATTCTATAGAAATTGATATCAACAAAGGGTAATCACGTTTGCGGAATTGAAATGGTACCACCTATTAAACAGTAATCTCATCAAGTGCTGATATGTTGGAGATTACAAAAGCAGAACGTGGGGTCTCCGATGACTGTAATTAAGGCCGACCCATCCACTTACAAATAAAGGCTATAAACCCATTATTATGTAGAGAATTAGAGAAAATTCTCTTTTCAGAAATGATTTAAGAATGAAAGTATGATTACCCTTTTTCCCTCTTTTACTTAGTCTCTTTCTCTTTTTTTTTCTTTTTTTTTTAAATC
>CAESWR010000054.1:270975-285093 GCA_903171835.1 Mullus surmuletus | reverse complement strand
TTCCAGCTACTTTGCTGCATTGCCTCCAGTGGCGGCGCCGCCGCCGCCACTGCTTCTCTCTCCTCAGTCCTTCTTCTTCTTCTTCCCCCGTCTTTGTCTCAGGCAGCGTATATCTTCGCGCGGCTCATCTTGGCTGCTCAGACTGTCTCCCGGTTTCGCCTCTCTCCCCGTATTTCAGCGAGCGCGCGCCGTAGGAGGACATAAATAGATTTCACATGCTCATTTACAAGAAAAAGGAGAGGATGGCAGGTTCGTCCAAATGTCTTTTGTGGCGCGCATAACAGAACACCCACTTTCATTTGGGAGGGATACATCCAGCGTTTTTGTCACAATAACAGCCGACAGAGAGCATTATGTTGAAATGTAAATCATTGTCATTTCTCAGGCGAGACTCAGTGCCTGTGTGTGTGTATGTGTGTTTTCTTTTTTTTTATC
Organism: Mullus surmuletus; assembly: GCA_903171835.1. NCBI lineage: Eukaryota > Metazoa > Chordata > Actinopteri > Syngnathiformes > Mullidae > Mullus > Mullus surmuletus. The sequence goes on along the minus strand of CAESWR010000054.1, from coordinate 284,658 downwards.
CCCCCCTTCTCTCCTCCATGAAGATATGGGATTAAAGCAGCTTTGAGCGGCTCGGTTGGACGGACGGAGCGGGTAGGAAAGAAGACGAGGCTTGTCTCCCCCCGTCGTCGCTCGTCTTTAGCCGGCGCGCACCCAGGCGTGCCTCTAAAAACACACATTTTCAGGTTCAACACTTATCACAGCCCCTCGTGACATCACGGCAAGTTGTAAATCATCTCTTATTGCGGCTTTAATGCTTTTTTTTCTCCCCTCCCCGGGTCTAATGTTGCCTTTTTTTTGCGGAGTGGGGGGGTCGTTTCGGCATCATCCGAAAGCCGGGAGATCGGGTGCATTCGGTGCAAAGTGACACTCCAGGCCAACATCACTACCTGGATGTGCTCCTTGTCCTTGCAAGCTGATTGGCTCATTAGTCAGATGGGCGACAGGTGCATCATTCCCACTTTCTTATTGGCCGTTTTTTCGAAGGCGATTTCTCACTTAAAGGCCATCAGCGTGAGTTATGGCGGATGGCTCCCGGCATCCTGCTTTCGCCCTTCCTTCATTTGCATATATATATGCGGCTGTTTGTTTTTATGTTAATGCTAAATAAGCCTTTTCTCCCCCCCGTCCCGCCCCCGCCCACCACCCCCCCTCGCCTCGGCTGAGCGGTTAAGTTTTAATTAGAGGGACGTGGAGGTGTCCTTTGGAGTTTTAAGATCACTTTCCCCAACAACTGTTCACCACTAAACGGCTAATATTGATGTTTATGTGTTCAGATGCATGCTGGGAGATAAAGTACGAAGCGGAGGAAAACAAATCTGCGCCGCCGAGCTCAGTACTTGAAAGAGAGGAGCTATGAGAGGAATGCAAATTTTTTGTCTTTGTTTTTTTTGGAGCAAATTGTAATTTTAGAGAGCGGAGCATTGTGAGGGTGGCAGAAATCCTTTAATCAGGCTCTTTTATTTAAAAAAAAAAATAAACAGATATGCGAGGAGGAGTTTGACAGCATAAAAAGTTAAAAAATGGGACTGACATTTATTTGTGATCTGGTGCAGAATATTAGTGGTTCAATGTTCCTTTTTTTGACCTTGGAAATAAAAACTCACCAAAAAGTCCATTAAATCACTGTTCAAAGATCACATTTTTCCCGTTTTCAGCTTTACAAACACTCTCATTCTCCTTATTCAAAGACTGAAGTTGTATTTTGATTCTTTGATTCCACCCAAAAAAGGGGCCTGTGATATGATTTAGTGCACGAAAAGAAGAAGCACATGCATTAGTTTACATTTTTTCAATATTTTGTGCCCGATTTCAAAAGGGGAGAAATTCGGATTCAAGCAGTGCCAGCTGATGTCCCAAACGCTTGACGAGTCCTCTGAACGGCGGCCATCGCCTCTTGATGTTAGCAGCGTCCATTAAAAGAGGACGCTCTTTTCTTTTCTCAGGTTTTTTTTCTTTTTGCACCCAGTCATCAGTAATGAAAGCCAGATTAGAACGGCAGGTGTTGATGTGATGAGCTCTGCAGTTGCTCCCAGCTGAAAGTGATGACCCTCTGTAGCCCAGACCCGCAATGCAACACCACCCTCTATTGGTTAGCCACTGCCACATGCAAATAACCAGCCCCTCTGTGTCTCTGAGAGTGTGTTTGAGTGTGTGTGCGTGTACACCTCTTTGCATCATATAATAATAAAACATTTTTAAAAAAACGCCAGTGGATTAGCAGACTTTTCTAGGTGTCCGACTTGTGTGTGTTGCAGGTGATTGATCACCCCCCACATCTGGTAGGCTGTGTGTTCTGTGTTTCTGCAGCGGGGCGCTTCCGACACACCTGAAACAGGATTCTCCTCCCGTCCCTGTAATGGTTTATTAAAATAGCATTCATCGCCGCTCGTTATTACGGGCCCTGAATGAAGTGTTAAGTGAATAAAGCGGCGCTGTGATAGTCTCTGCATGGGATGAAGAGTAAGCGTTTTAGGGCTAGCAACGCAGCGCAGGAGCCCTTAAGCGCAATTACGGATATCAAAGTTGAAATTATTCCTTTTAAAGGGAAAATGCTAATCATAGATTTATTTAGCAGCGCTCTCATTACCAACACACACACCCGCACGCAAACACGTGCCCACGTCTCACTTCAAGACCTTTCACTCTCTCGTACTTTCACTCTTTCTTCCCTCCCTCTCTCTCTTTTCAAAGAGATTTATTTTCAGAATAATTAATTCCTCCACAATTACAGCGGTGGTTAATGTATATGTTGGTCATTACTCAGAGTCGCATATAATGAGGAGAGGAAACAAGGAAAAAGGGATGCGTTCTCAACTCAAAGTGTAGCGTCCTAATTAGCTTTGCGTGCAGTTAGAGAGTGGAGATGAGTGGGCCGGCCCTCCGAAGGCTCAACTTTCTGCTGCAGGAGCAACCTCGGCGACGCTTCGCACAAAGGAAAGATGAACTGAGCGTTAATGCAGTGAGCCGAAACTGGTTTGCCTCTGCTCTTTTGTACATCCAACAGTCCCGAGTATTAGCTGACTATCAAAACCTCTGGTAATTGTTAGTGTAGCTCGTCTGCGAGACAGATGGTTGCTGATTAACAGCCAAGAGGAAGTGATTAGTATTGAAACTTACAGTCTGAGAGCTGTCTGACACTTGACAATCTTTTTTTCAGCGTTAATGCATAATCAAACCCCCCACAAACATGTCGAGAATATAAATTTTAGCCAGACGGTATATACTATCACACATTTTCATCTGTACCAGGAACGTTCGTCTAAAGTCGCCCTGTCTAAAGTGAAATTCCCAGACTGGAGGAAGCAACGGTTCATGTGCGATAAGAACAAATATAAATAAATTCATGTAAAGCCACATTGGGGGCAAACATTTTAAAGAATCACCTGAATTTTATCAACATTTTCTTTGAAAGTGTCAACAGCTTTAGAGCCCCGTAAATAGAAGCAGACTTCTTCAAAGTAATAAAGATATACAGCTGGTGCCATCAGCATGACTGTGGAATCGACGCTGCCATTTCTATTAATATCACCAACTCACTGAGAAGAAATGGGCCGAACACTGAGCCCTGTGGGATACCACATGTCCATCATAAGACCTGTGTTGTAAGGGTTTCTTTTGAATTGGTCACCTTGAATATTTTTAAAAATCTTTTTAAAATAACATTTACATAAACAACTGGACACTTTGAACAGTTCGAAGGGAAAGTTCAAGTAGGTGGAAATAAATGATTTGTTACTGGAAAGGGACAGACACGTTTGTTCAACCCGAGCCACCACGCAGTGAAGTCCACCCCCATTCAAACACACACACACACAAGCACCCCAGCACAGAGGAGCCTGGTGATGGCCAGCGCCGAGTCGCCTGCAGGCTAAATGAGATCTTAAGCAGGTTGTCCGCCCGGACCAGTTGAGGACCCCTGAGCCTGGAGACAGCCGGCCACAAGCCGCCGGCCACCGGGCCAAATGCGATTGTTTTACTGAAGAAAAATGGCAGCCGAGTGTGACTAAATCAGGTTTGCTTGGCAGCCGGACGGCAGGCCTACTTCCACCAGGGTCCCCGGAGGAAGCAGGGAGAGCGAGCAAACAAACGAGTGAGGGAATGCGCGGCCCAGAACACACACACACACACAGACACACCACCAACACACACAAAAGCTGGCATCTGATAGAGGAACCGGGCTCTGCCAAAGCTCTGTGTTCACCACAATTAGCTCAGTCCTCAGACACTCATCCTAAACCCAGCAGTGGTGAGCCAAGTCCACGCTTTTGTTTTTAAAGCAGCTCTCATGCCCCCCTTTTTTTTTCCTTCGCCGTCGCTTACATGACTTTTGGCGGACTTTCCGGCACCCGTGTCCTTTTTGCAGAGTAAAAGGAAAAAAAACGACAACAAAACGACACAGGGTCACATCATACATCATATAAACAGGTTCCTTTTCTGAGGAGGCTAATGAGATTTACTGATGACGGGAGATGCTAGCAGGGCGGCAAAGACCCCACACAGATTCTTGCACTGTAAAAAAAAAAAATCATATGAAATACACAAGTCTGCGCAAGAGGAGGCAGACTCGAGTGATGACATCATGCCGGCGAGACGGGGAAAGCCTGCAGGTAAACACATGGCGGCGAGTCAAGGTGAGATGCTTGAATAAGAGATCCAAAGTGAGTTGTCAAAATTTTGGAACGACACGCTCACACACACTTGCTGTTCTTCCATGTAAATGATCTGAGATTCAGCTCTTATCAGGCTAAAGCACAGCTGACTCCCGTGTCGGGGCGGCAAGAGACGCAGCCCGCTCTATCCATCACTGTGATGTATGAGGGAGAGGAGGAGAGCTTCACCACTCAGCTGACAGAAGAATTTATTTATTTATTACTCTTTTTCTTTTTTTTGTGCACGTCCTGGAAAACACTTGTACGGAAGAGTCCAGTCGTGCTGCCGGAGGAGCATTTTAAAGGCATTTTTCCCATACACAAAGCATATTTAACCCAAATTCAAAAAGGCAGAGCTTTAAAATTCTCGGCCTGTTTAGATTTATTCAGTTTGTACAATTTCTGTGAATTTGAATCAGTTTTCTCAGGAACAATCATACAATATGGTGAGTCAACACTTTTTCCCCCACTGACTTACAACTGCAAGTCTAAACATATTATTGTATGATCCTATTTCATTCACTTTCCCTCTCTCCGAGGTCAATATAAACCCCTGAATGTGAAGCAGGGATCTTAATCTGGCTCTGGAAGAACATCAAGAGATTTAACACGGTTGTTCCTTTCTGTTGTGCATTCAGCAGATTCTTTTTCTCTCTCCCCTAGTCTGCTTAATTAAACGGCGTTGCTTTGTTAATTGTCCTCCACTGCCCTCTTCTGGTCACTCCATCCCAATATTGGACTGCGGTCCTCACTGATCTGCCACTCACTTCAATTTATCACTATTTGTAAGAATGATTTAAAATAATAAAATAATAATCATAAAGCAGGTGCTGAGTTTTTCATTGCACTTTGAGTCTCAAGTCATTAGGCCCTTTATGAATGTTTGCTTTTTTGATCAAGCTTTTGATGTATTGTTCATCTATCTATCATCCATCCATCATTTGAAGATGTAAGACATGCATGTAACGGGGATGCCTCGATCGTGCCATGACTCCATGTAACCTCCTTCTCTCCTGTCAACGTTAAGTGTCCAACTTTCTATCCGCCGCTCATGAGTTAATGCAGGTTTATCAGTGTAATTTGTACGTACGGTCTGTGAGGACACGGCGGGAAAAGGAGGAACTTGGTGCCCTTTATAACTTTCCAGTGAACTCGTCCTTTCCCCGCTCTGTCCATCCCTTGAATCGTTTCCTGCCTTCAGATATTTGGCCTGACAGTCAGACTGCTGGGCAGGAGAGCCCACTGTGCCAAAAGCCATCATGTCACACACACACACGCCCGCTCTGTCCACCTGAGCTGCAAGGGCCACAGCCACATTAACACACACACAGTGCTTCCATTACTTCTGAGGACACTACACTGATTTTCTGCAGCAGAAGTGGACAAAGACGTGTCCTTTTTCCACCTTAATGAAGAACTTCTACAAGCTAAAACTTTAAAACTATGGCTACCGCAGCATGAAATTTGATTGGGCCATCTGTGCACCCACCCTATGTTGCACCGAATCCCAACCTGGAGGGGAAACCACAACAATGACTTGAAGATTGATGTTTTTCCATTACAAAGCATCATAGTAATCTTCACTAGAGGAGATTTCTTATCGACTAAACGTAACTAAACGCCCATCCTGACATTACTTTAGCCCAACACCTTTCCTTTTTGACCCCAAACAAATGTTGAGTCCCCACAACCTCAGGAATACCTGACACACATACACACACACGCACGCCGACCGAGCGAGCCGGGGTGGCAGGTCTGGAGGATTCTGGGTCAGGGCTGGGAGGTCTGATGAAGATGAGGTGGGACACCGACACTGGGCCTCTTCACCGCTCACTGGTCAGCGCACCGCTGCACCAGGGCGCGTGTGTGCGTTTATGAGTGTGTGTGTGCACGAGGGGATCAGGTCTGATCTGTGCTGATTTTCACGTCTCAGCAGCGTCTCCTGACAGGCCATCACACCATAACCAGGAGAAAGACCAGGGGGGTTATGGGGGATTGAGGAAGGGTTAGGTTCTGAGCATCTCAATGTCCTGTTGATAACATGTGAACATGACTCATTTGAGCATCTCTTTTCGCTCAACTCTGTAACGCAACTGTTAAGAGCTTTTTTGGGGGGGCTTCAGGTCTCTTAACCGGATTTTGAGGATCAAGCTGAAGCTGCACGCAAGATTCAGATGAAGACTTAGAAGGACTGCGATATAGGAAAGAAAAAAGTAAATCAAGATGTTCTGATTTTTACTCATAGATAACAAATTCTGAAAGCAATACATGGAAATGACACGTTTCTTTTTCAGCGTCATGGCAACCTGGCGTATCTGATATCACCAATTAGGATGCTTTCATTTCCCTCAACACACACACACACACACACACACACACACACACACACACACACACACACACACACACACACACACACACACACACACACACACACACACACACACACAGAGCCCAGGATGTTGCTGCCAGCCGGCTGTTTAACCTCCCGCACTGGCTTCCTGCTGCAGCTTCCGTCCACTTAAGGAGTTCCAGTTCTTTTCAAAAAACCGGCCTGCTGCCCTCTGTGGTCACCACAGCTTCCGCTCTGCTGCCGCCACACCGTCACACACCCGTAACCCAACGCTAACAATCATCACAAAATAAAGAAAAACTCAAGCGAGATATAATGTTATGTAATATTGATGCTACAATGGTTTTCTGTTGCTGACAAGGAGGGAGCTGTCCAGCCTCCAACAGCATATATGCAAAGGACACCTGTGTTTGTGTGTGTGTGTATGTGTGTACGTGTGTGTGTGTGTGTGTGTGTGTGTGTGTGTGCGTGTGTGACTCAGACGTCCTCCAGTGCAGGCGAACCTTGTTAAGGTCATTAGAGACTAAGTTAAATGATTGATCTACATCTCAGTCCAATTAGGAAACACCGCAGAGGGACTGAGCGATGTTTTCTCATCCCACGGAGGCAGGAAGAAAAATTCCATATCAAACTTTCTCGAGACGCGTGAAGAATACTCCCGGTTTGAAGGGAACGGCCTCGTAATAAGTGGCTCTGACTCCGTCACGGCGAATTTGTGCGCAAGGCTGTTGGTCAACATGGCTGAGGCGAGGATGCTGCGGCGGTAGCCGGGCTGCGGCGGGTCCAATTCCCCCCGGGGCGAGTCGGCTGTCTGGAAGCCTCCATCAGCCCTAACAAATGAGCCTTTTTGCCGGGCAGGTGGCCGCGTCCCCTCCCTTTTCTCCTTGGTGAGAAATGATCCTGGAAAGGGTTAACCCACCCCCCTCCCCCTCCCCACAACCGCCCGCCTCTCCATCCTCCTTCCACTTTGCCTGCCCCTGACTTTGCTCGCCTCCATCCAACCACCACCCCCCCTTCCCGCTCCCCCCTCCCTCCCTCCCTCCCTCCACCCATCCTCCATCTCCCCACATCCATTTGCAAATGATCTGGCTTGTCTGCATATTGTCAGCTGCAGCCGGCTCGGCCATTCATCACCTGTCTGCGACTCCCAGCGCCCTCCACACTTAATTGTTCCCTCTCTGACCTGGAGAATAGAGAATGATGCTCCTTCTCGCCGAGGAGAGGAACTAAAGGGGGGGAAGGCAGGGAGAAAGAAAGAAAGAAAGAAGGATAGAAAGGAAGGGGTGAAAGAAAGAAAGGAAGAAAGAGGGCATTACATTTAAATCAGATGGAGCTGATAACGCTGGCCTCTTTTCTCTCAGTTTCTCCGCGTCTTTTCTGTGTTTCTAGGTCAGATTTGAAGGAGGAGAAGGAATGAAAGAGCAAGTGAGACAAGGGCAGGAGGAAAACACTGGGATCTTTGTAAACACCTGCCCGTCTCTGTTTTATTCTGAGATCTCCTGGATCAGCAGACCAGAATAAAAATATGACATTTCCAACCTGTAAGTAAAGAGTAAAGTTTCCTACCATTAAATAAAAATCAGCTGTCAGAGAATCCCACCGTTAGCACATCAGAGAGGCTCTTCACAAATGTTCGATGTCATACCTGAGTCGGGACGACTCACCCCACGGAGAGTATTCACGTCAATCTGCCCACTCGGTGCAACCCGGACCCTCAGTGGTGCCGTGCCAGCACCACCCATCCCCATGCACCCCACCCCCCATCCTGCAGTGGAGTTACAGGTTTGTTCATTGGCACCAGCGAAGGTCTGGTTTGAGGATCGTGGAGGCCGTCTGTCCTTGACTGGTAAATATAGGACAAATAAAGATGGATGTGTTTGTCACCACAAAACTAAAATAGTCTCTGTGAAACACCAGTTCATCACCTCCCAAGATCTTATCAAGATTTCTTTGGGGCACATGTGTGTGTGAATAAAGTCTGTCCTTAAATAACCTGAAATGTACGCTAGTTAAAATACATGTACTGAAATAAATACCGACGTACATTTGACCTCTAAAAGCAGATTAAGAAATAATGTATAACTAATAAAGAGGAATGTATAATAAACTAAAAAAAACATTTATAAAAAAAAACAAAAAAACAAACAAACAAAACAAAAAATGGTGCTTCGTATCAGACAATACCCAACCCTGCTTGTGTAGTAGAGCAATTCATGAGAACATACACACCCTCACGTGCACGCGCAAACATGCGCGAAGGATTTATGGGCACTTCATCAGCATGCCATTTGCATCCATGTTCAGCTGGGTTGAGCAGCTGAGGATTTTTTTTCCAATTTGTCTCTCTGCCTGAACCTGTCTTCTTCTCTCTGTCTCTCTGTCCTTCCCTCGGATACTTTCATCTCGCCCTCTCTCCTTCCCCGCTCTTTTCATCTCAGACTCTGCCTTTTAAATGTGATTAGAATCGCTTATGTGGTTTGTACTCCTCCTAAATATCGGCATTTTGATGGATTTAGCCGGGACTTAATCTCAGCATAACAACAGAGCGGTACAAAGAAGAATGAAGACATGTAAAAGACTGTGCGCATAATCCAGCCTGGATGCTTTTAAGCAAACAAAAGATCCATCCATTTCCTCTGCATTGTCTGTTTCCTCCTGTGAATCCTCCCACCTGTGACCTCTGACCCCGCCCAGCCGCTCCACTGCCTTGCTCCACTGCATTAGCAGGAAAGCCACATTCATAATGCATGCAGTAGTTTCGCAGTTGCAAAATACTATTTCCAGTTGGCTAAAGTTCGATTAAAAATTCAAAGTTGCTTGCCGAGGTGGAAGAGCCAAATCAGCCGGGACTCCGGACCTGGGATGCGATGTGGTGTGTGTTCAAGTGTGTGTTATTCACTCGCTGCACTAACAAGGCCGGTTGTTTTTAGATAAGTCCAGTTTTAGGCTTTGAGTCTTGACATTCAGCAAAGTTTGAATTAAGTCGCCATCGGGTTTTAGGGTAAGGTTTGAGAAAGGGAAACAGATTTAGATCAAGTGAAAAGGGGAAATCTGTATGCCAACAGTGGGGGGCGGTCTTGTAATCCGAGGGTTACTGGCTGGATCTTGTGTTAAGGTCACGTATTTTGTAAATTGCCTTTAGTACCTTTCAGGTAGAAAAAGTGTTATATAAATACAGCCCATTTTACCATTTAACAGCCAGCAATGGGACCTGTCAGTCTTGGCGCAGCTCCTCTGAAGTATTTGGCCTCATTGCATCTCATCAACACAGTTTAACAAAGTGAACCATCAGACGTGAATCCCTGGAGGGGAAAGTCTCCGTCTTCTTCTCGTTACCTCAGTCTCACCTTCCGCCATTGTGAGTATCATTACCCGCTGTTAAATGTTTAAGACCATCCACTGGAAAGGGTTTCTTCAGCCTCCGCTCACCTGCTTTACATCTTTTCGTTTACATCTGTTTCTGAGAACTTCTCACGGACGGCTGCGGTTTCTATAGCAAGGTTCTTTGAGGACGGTTAGCCGAGTGGCCTCAGATTTTCACACAAATAGGACGGATCATTTTAACTGTGAGAACATGAATTCGCGGGGTCCACGAGCGTGACCACGTGGCAATAGCGGCGCCTCTGTGAGACTCGAGCGTCCTTTCAGTAAAGCTGCCCATCGGCCACAAGGTGTAAAACATAAAACCACATAGGCCTTTCTGGAGCGTTGTTGCACCGTTTATTAACACCCCCCCACACACACACACACACACACGCTAACCCTTCCTATTCGCGGACAGCTGGGCCCTGTCACACAAACACTGGCAGTCAAAAACCACAGTCATGCTGCAACATCACACGCAAGGGTTACAGCAGTGCAGCGTGTGTGGTTACGGTTACAGCAGGTGTACTTTTTTTAGGTGCACAAGTGGGTTGCGTAGAGTTCACTTCATTAAGTGCATTTGTGCTTCACCTGTTTCCATAACTGCCTTCCTGTGTGATTTACAAAGCGGCAAGCAAAATATGCTTCAAAGGTTCCCACGTTCCCCTCGTGTTTTTGTCCGTCCGAGGCAAATCTGGTGCTTAACTGACCAAAATTTGGTTCCTCTCATTTACAGAAGCTAGAGAACATACTGTTAAAAAGTGGCTTTGCTCAGAACTTTGCAGAGTAAGGGAATAACGGCAGTGAGAGCTTGGTAACCTTTAGTTTTCAGGTAACCGTCTGCAGATAAATCCCTAGAGTGTTATCATGAGGTCCCCCCACCCCCCACCGCCCAAGAATGAACAAATACAGCGGGGAAAAATATGTTGGATAAAGGAGGCCGCATGCTTTTGGAAACACGGAGGATTTTGCTGACCAGATGCGATGTGTTCAGAGTTGATAGGAGGAGGGGGGGGGTAGAAATGTTGGAGTAATCTGACAGATGATCTACAGCCCCGGAGGGAAACATTTTACAGACTGAAAGTGCTGATGTTCGGCTTGATGACAGTCAGCAGTTGCCCGCTTTGGATTATGGTTGTATGAGGTAATGTGGGAGGGCCGTCGCTCCGCTCGAAACACCTGCCACTGTGTGGAAGTCAGCGAGAAATCAACCCTGAAGATTTATTCAACTCCAGATGATTTTAAGGTCTCGTTCTGCAAGCAACTCTGATGGGCTCTTGCACGCCAGAACACGTCCAGATGCTCGCCACTATTGAATCAAATGCAGGTCATTCCAAGGTGGAGCAGCTATAGCGTCAAAGCTCTCCCTACTCTTGTGATTTCCAGTGAAACACAAGGAGTGAAAGATGAAGGTCACAGAAGCCCTGAGAGACTTGGGACCAACTTCTATGCGTTCAGCGCCTCTAAAAACATGGGCTGATTTCACGTCTCCAGCATGTTCCTGTCAGGAGTTATTGCAAGCATTTATGAAGGTTACTGTCACTGTCGTGACTAAGGGCCGGGGTCAGGACAATTGAGGATTGTGGAGGCTCAGGACCAAGACTAGTAAACGTCTAGCCTCTAAGAACCTGGGTCGTGGTGTCAAACTCAAACATTAACGCGCCAAAATTAAGAACCAACTCCAAATCGCAGACATTTGTAATGGCATGGGATGTGCCAAGTGTGTCCCAACATTGGAGGTTCAGCATCTCTATTTCAACAGCTTCCGCAACTACAAGATGTGTTCATGGAAACACGTTGACAGATACTGGTGTGACCGCAGACACAGAAGGTGAGCAAAGTTTCCTCGCTGCAGCAAACGTGTGACTGCACTCAGGCTGCAGGTTTGAAGCACTGAGATGGTTCGAGAGGTCACACAACCACTCTTCATCCTGGAACTCTGTGGTGCCATCCTTTAATTTGCTCTCCATAAACACAACCAGAAATAGCACTTTCCCATTTAGCCGGCGCCCCTGCGTGGGCAGGCACGTCACCACTTCCGGTGACGCTGCTAACACGCTTCAATGACGCAGTACGAGACCATCGACTCACCTGGACGTTTCTCCTGCCGTATCTTCTCCCCTCTTTCCACCGCACTTCCCACTCATTTCTTCCAAGGCAGCACTTTCTGTTTTCAGACTCCAAAGTCCCGGAGGTTAGCGTTAGCCTCACAGACTCCACGGTTAGCTTACGGTTCAACCCGCCGCGGCGACCAAAGGACGCTGATGAGTTTGTCAATAAAGTTGCGCGCACGAGCTGATTGACTTGCCTCCCTGATGCGCGCTATCGCAATGCAGTGTGGGATTTGTAGTAAAGTGGTGCGCGCAAAAATACCTGCAGGTTAATTCTGTAACTATACAGAATTAATTAAAATTAATTGAAATATTATCTTGCGGGCTGTAATTCCCTAAACTACAGTTATGGTTTCTTTGAATATAGTTTTGGAATAAGTGTTGAGGTTAAGAGGACAGGAGGCTGTAGTGTAGAAACCAAATGCGCCCCAAATCTTTTTGGGTACCCTGAGTTGAACAAGCTTGGCCCAAAGTTCCTACCATCTTTCATTTCAGACATGGAGCCAAATTGTGGGTGTTGAAATAAGCAAATTTCCATCACGGAAGCTTGTTTAGCACCCCTTAAAATATACCGACAGTTTATTCTACCAGCAATAAAACATCTCTCTGACTGCTGATATGGGGACTTTTGCTCAAATCAAAGCTTGACGTTGGTGCGCTATTGAGGAATTTCAATCCACCCATATTCGCCCATAATATAACGAGTTGGGTAAAAGGTCAGAGGGTTCAACGCTTTTGAACAGGAAGTTCAAAACCCGTAACTGAAATCAGAACATCATGTGAGAAGAATGGGTGAACTTCACTCCGGTACAGTGCGGCCCATCAGTCTTAATGCAGCGAACTAGCAGATGGCAGGGAGTGTGATAATAATGCACTCGTCCGTCCATCACCTTCAATATCATGCTCGCTGTGCTAAAACGCAAACCCTTAACCCCTACTCCTCCCTGCTCCCTCCTCCTCCTCCTCCTCCTCTACATCACCAGCGTGACACCGGTAAACACATGCATGACAATGGTGCTGCCCCATAGTGAGCCGGCCCGGCCACGGCTGCTGCCATTGTACATTAATATGGATGGCAGTTTATAATTCATAGGGAAGGATTACTTGAGAGTGCTGGTTCCAGGCCTGCTCCCAGCACTGACACAGCGAGTACTAACAATACTGGACATGCCTCGCTCTCCGCTGCCCACCCCGATGCCCATTATAATAATATATTCAAGGATTAAAGGGGTTTTATCTTAGACACCCATGAATTATGAATAGGGCATTTCAAAATTTAATTGCCCCGAATTAAATGATTCAAGATAATGTTTCTTTTATAAATTCGTAATAGGGCCAGGGGGCAAAGGAGGGGAAAATACATTAAATAAACCTTTTTTCCACCCAACAAAAGGACAGGGGAGAGAAATAATAGACGGATGGCGACCTCGTGCCTCCAGAGTAGAAAATGGACCGATGGGAGGATAAGAGACGGTGCAAGAACAACACAGCACTCGCAAGGTGAGAAATGAGATGAAGTTTAATCTGTGGTTTTGGGATGTCGACAGCTTCAGGACTTATCCAATCCAACTCTACTGCACAATCCAGGCCTTTAAGTTATTTATTTATTTTATTAACGCTGACAGAAACCCAGAACTACTGCATTCATGGAGAAGAGTCCAGTTCAGATGGACTGCAAATGTACCTGGCCAGGACTTTGTGGTTAAAGCTAGGAGCTCTCTCTCTC
>CAESWR010000054.1:236327-249040 GCA_903171835.1 Mullus surmuletus | reverse complement strand
GGGGGGGCTTACCTGGGACAGCAGCTGCCTGTTTTCGTCCTCCAGCATCAGCACCTTGCTCTCCAGCTGTCGGATGTAGCTGGTTGGTGCATCTGAAGGAGGGAAACCAAAAAAAAGAAGAGCATAATTCATTCATTAATCGTAGCACTTTCTTACTTTTTCCACTAAAGCATTGCAAGATCAGCCTTTCGTGTATTTATCGTGCACGGTGTGAATGAGCTGGTGCCTGCAAAAATGCACCCATATGCATTTTATCGCGTGTTTTTAATCAAACAGATTCACGGTGGTCCCGTCTAAGCGGCTCAATCATCGTGGGCGTGCGCTTGGCTACGGTCCCGCCATCAGCAGCACGCTCTAAGACATGTTAAACACCGCTTTGCTTTGTGATTTGACAGTTAAAGTACAGTGTCTACGATACCTGAGCTCTGTTTGGGCCTAATGTGTTCCAAAGCCTGTTTATGTTAGTCTGCTGCGACTCTCTACTTACGGGGGCCCTTGATTGGCATGTTTTTCATCTGTTTCCCGAATCCTCGAGCTTAATCCCCGCACACAGTATGTCTGAGAACAGCATTGTTGATTCAGGTTAAGCGGGCTAATCCTAAAACTGAACTGTCGGTTCCCAAACCCAATACAACATGGATGTTCGAGCCGCTTTCCACGGCACTGTTTAACAACAAAGGAATTTTTGGAACATAAAAGGCAATTAGAGGGTTTTATTTGTACGGGATTAACGAGGAAAAGGAAAAAAAATTGTGAGAATGAAAGCCCTGTACGCATTCACAGGCAGAAATATACCCAATGGGTTCTGGGCACTCATCACTGATCACCAAACTATTAAGTAACGGCAAGAGGTTTACTTTACGGGAGGCTGAGCCAGACAACGTAAAAGGAAAAGGCAGCTCCTGTGATGTCAGTGTTGATCCCCGGGATGATCGGAGTGATAACCGTGATGTTTGCGACCTGAAGTAGCCCCTAAGGTGAAAGTTCCTGCTGTGGAGTTCGCCTGCAGATCAGCCGATTGGATGTGTGCAACGCGGTGCCTTTCACGGGACGGCAGCACATTCGCAGGGCCGATAAGACCTGTTGAACACCATTAAGATTGCAAGCCTCCCCGCCCAGAGTGTGCACGTCCCCCCTCGTGTGAAGCATCGAAGAAGGGAATCCCCCACCCCCCCCTCCCCCCATCCCCCCTCCCCAACACACACACATTTTGAATAGTGAAGCTTGTGCATGGACGCTGAGGCACTGTAAACCATGGCCTGGAGCCAGTGCACAGCCTCAGATCCTCAGACAGACATGATTTCAATTATGCTCAAACACACACACACACACACACACACAAAGTTGATTTAAAGCTCCTTTAAATGACGTACGGCTGAGCTGCAGGAGAAAGGGAGTAATATGTTAGCAGGGCTGCTGAAGCAAACAGAGAACACATTGTTCCACACCCATCCCTCCTCTCTCCCTCTATCCCTCTATCCCTCTTTCTCTCTCTCTCTGTCTGTCATTCCGAGAGTAATTCGAACCATCCGGACTCTTGCAAAAAAAAAAATAATAAAAGCGGACGGTTATTGTTTATGTTATTCAAACAGCGCCCGGATCAAAAGGCCGAGACAGAGTGATGAATGAGGATTGTGATGTGCTGCGTTTAAGCTTTCAGCGCCCACATCCTCCGGGCTGATGGTTTTGGGAATGTCTCCACGACGCTTTCAAAAAGCCAGGACGTCTGCATCGCGGCGGCGTAACGGCCATGGAACCCAACAAATCAGACCGACGAGGATCCACATTCAAACTTCTGTATCACCGCGTGACAAATAATGGACTTAAAGGCCATAAAACATCACAAATATACTGCACTGCAAGTCCATTTATCAGCCAATATTCTTTTTTATACAACTTTTATACATTTTGAGCTGGTCTACTGGTTGGTTTTTGCAATGAAAAATCCAATAAGCATGCTATGGTTAAGTGGAAAAATGTAAGATTGTAACAATTAATCCTCAGGGAACAATCAATGCATGCTAATGCAAGATATAGCAAACGTATTCGCAGCGTTTCCAAGAAGGTCAAACACACACTTCTCATGGGAAAGCGAATCATTTCACATTTCCCTGCCAGTTAAACGGCAGATAAGGTAAATAATCTGGATGATGCTGTCAAAGTCAAACAGTGCTGACCTCGGGCAAATCTTTTTCACACCTACGCAGGCACACACAGACACACACACACACACACACACCCACTGAGGACACAATGCTGACCAATTAAAAGCTAAGGACAAACAACATCCTTGAATTACAGTCTGTCAGCACGCATCCAAAAACACCCCGCTCTCCCTTTCTCCGCGTCCTTCCTCCCACTTAAGGAAACAGCAGTAGAAGAGCTTTCAGCGCAGCATTGTCTTTTTCTCCAGGAAATAAAGAATAATGCAGCTGAACTTTTCTCCTAAGAAAACACCAGGTTACTCTCCAGTTCCCACTCATCCTGTTTCTAATCTCTCTGGAAAAATGTTCCATGCATTGAAGGATACACAATAGCCGCACCACACATGTTAATGATTACTCGATTAGGAACGAGAGTCTTCGTGAAATCGTCGATATTCGCCACGTGCTTCTAATTTTTCTGTCCTCATTGTGGACCGCGTGGAAAAATTGGGGCCATTGCTGGTGTGTGATAATTCACGTACAGAGAGTAAACTAATGAACCCAAACGCTGCTGCAGCAATAACACCTGCACGCTCGGTCCACACGGGAGGGTGGGATTAGCTATAATGGCCCTTCAGGAACAAAGTCGGCTATTGTTATTACTGAAAATACCTTGGCGAGGCCGGACCCGTCCACATCTGTTTTGAATTCTTATAATTTATATTCAGATTATTAAGAATAATAAAGGCTACATCGAGTGTGTTGGTTGCATTCGTCGTTTTTGCATTGAAGAAAGTGAACTTCCTGATGCTTCACACACTGCACTCGCCCCGTTCCATATGGTTTACATTTCTAATACTCCGCACAGCTGCTCATAGTATTATTTATTTATACTGATGTGTATTTATGCTGGAGTCTGGATGTGCATATTTGCTTCATATTCAAATCTGAGGCTTTAATGGTCGCAAAGGTACATTTTATTAGTCTGCATTGCGTTCTTCCTCCATTTTATTACTTTAAAGGGTTTCGTTTTCCGCCTTTATATTTGTGAGAGAATTTGGCACCGATCCACCAGAGTAAATTCCCCTCTGTGTGCACACTTGGCAATCAGTAAAGACGACTGATTCTGAGAAGAGTGAATGGCCGAGGTCTACAGCCACCGCTCATTGCCTTTCTCAGAATATCTGCTTAGTCCGGCCAACAGCTTTTGTCTAGCCTGCTGGTTCCTGTGACCCAGTGTGTAATTCTGGCCAGAAACTCGGACAGACCTTCTGTCCGCATGGCTCGGTGGACAAAACTAAGCGTAACCAGCCGCAGAGTTGGAGCTGAATGACTGAACCCAAGAAGGGATTGATGCCAGATGCAACCCGGTTTCCAGGAGCAAAAAGTCTGATTCACTTTTCCCGATGACAGCGTTACGTAACGCGCAGTTGGATCAACATGGGCTTTTCCTGGTTGGATCATTAACGACTGCAATGGCACACGCTTTGTGTGTATAAAATCCCACAGGGGGTAGACGTCCACTTCCATTCTCAGGATGCAACCAATCCCTGAAATGTTAGAAAATTGACTTAAAAATCTCAATTAGTCTTTTTTTTCTCCACATCTGTGGTGAATTCAGCAACATTATTTAGTTCAAACCTGCAAAAGCATTAAATCACACTAGTGGGCACAAAAGTATATAAATGTAAATCCTGGAGAGTCCCGAGCTTTTGCAGCGGGAAGGTGCAGCCGCTTTTTTCCGAGTGATGAATGACTCAATCTGGCGCGAAGCCCGGCCGACGTCACCTCAGCATCTGGTTGTAGTAGAGCATCAACTAATATTTCTTCCCCGCAGCGAAAGGCGAGCCGCTTCCTCTTTCGCTCCTCCCTTCTCCCGGCTCGTCCGAAACCCGGCTCGCTGCGTTATGAGAGGGGACGGCGGCGGAGGGTGAAATATGCGGCCCAATAAAGTCCCGGCAGGGGGGCCGGGGCTGTAATTAGATGGGGTTCACGAGGCAGAGAAGACCAGAAAGCAGGGCTTGCTGCAGGCTTCGACCACGTACGAGTTGTTTGCCTTTGGTGGGAGAGCCACACATGCACACACACATAAAAACCAACTCCATTGTGTCTGCTTATAAATAGCATTTCAAACATGCTACAAATATGACGTATTCTTTAGAATAGGTAGAAAAAATAATTTAATAATAATAAATGGGTCAGTTTTTCTCATAGCTACTGTTGCTGACTATTGTTCTCTGTTTGAGTAATATCACTTGATCAAGCCTTTTATAACATTCCATACTACAAAATAAGTAATAAAAGTATGTATGATTCGTGCTGATATCGTATTGGATCAATATCGGTATCAGCCAAAACTCAGGGCTGCAATATTGGTATAGTATCGGAAGGGAAAAAGTTGTATCGGCCAATGATCCTAAATATGAAGTACATTTGATCAACTATGGCTGCCATATGAATAAAGGAATATTTACAAGTCCAAGCATGGCGCTGAAAGAATCTCTGCAAACCTGCATGAGATACGGCCTCCATAAATTCCCAGGGTAGATCCTGCTGGATGACCTTTGACCCCTGCTATTCCTGGAGCCGGAGCCCTGTTGTCAAACTGTTATCAGGCCAAGAGGCTAACAGGCTCGACCAGCACACAAACACAATGAACATGATGAGATGAGAGAGAGAAAGAGGGTGGGAGGGGGTGGGGGCTCATCTTCTTTTGGGGAAAGGGGGGGGTTGGGGGGGTTGGGGGGGTTGGGGGGGGTGATGCAACGCTCTCTTTCCTCCGCGGCGTGTCTTTGAAGGCCTGTGCACCCCATTGTCAGGCAGACAATACTGGCGGACAGATGGCCGGGGTGCACGCACACACACGCGCACACACACACACAAACAGTCTGTCTGGGATGAGGCCGACGGGACAAAAAAATCCACAATGGCATGACATGATTTTGGAAACGAGCTGAGCAAAGGCAATGTGGCGTTTTAAAAGGCAGGTGGGTTCCAAGCAAGTGAAAAAAAACCTTCCAAAAAATAAATAAAAAGCAGACTGACACGCACCACATCGGACTGATCTGGCAGGATTAAGAGATTGCATCAGATTAAAGGGGTTGAAAGCAATCAAATTCTCCTTCTCGATGTTCAACAAGTCCGAGGTTGGAGCGCTGTGACTTTAAAGCGCTTCCAAATCGGAAATTTACCGAGGCGCAGCCAAACCCCGGTGTATTTGCTGATGTTATGATATTTAAAGCCTCGGAGCGACACACCCTGTAACATATGTGTGTGTGTGTGTGTGTGTGTGTGGCCTAGACAACACTAAACCTCTCGCCAATCACTCCACTCCTCTGCGCCCGTGTGAGTTTAAGATAACAAGTGCCCAAGAAGAGAGTTTCTTCGCTTTCCTACATGACTATATGCTACATTTCCTACGCGACGCGTGTGTGACATCGTCAGCGTTTAGTGGGGTAAAACAAACAGTTCCAAAGCCGTTTGATTTCACGCAAGAGCTAAAGCGGAACCCCGGCGTGAGGATGATTAAATGCAGCCTGGTTTTTGTTGCTCTGCGCGTTGCAAAAGACAAAAACACAGGAAACTGAGCAAGCAGGACACACACAGCAGGGTAGAAAACACCACCTCAGCACTATCGCGTGTGAAAATACACCTTTTAGAGGAGTTGGAAATGTAGAAACCCAACAACGCGTGCTAAAGTTTTGGATTTGCATTCAGTGATGCCGTCCGGTGCTGCTTTTGGTGCATCTTTCCTGAAACCGTCCCAGCGGGTCACCGAGGCTCTTCCAATGATGCCGGACAAAACAATGCACTATTATTGTTTCCTCGACACGCCTTTTTTCCCACAGTGCTTTCACCCTATTATGTGCATAGGAATGTGGGAATTCCTGACCAGGCAGCTTTTCTCAAGCCCATGATGCGGGGGCCGGCGCTCGTTTTTACAGCAAAAGTGAGCCTCAAACGTCTCCTAATGAGGCGGGGAGAGTGATGCTCCATTAATTTAGCATCAGCTCCATGCAAATTCTTCACAATGGAGCGCAAAATGTGTTTCGGCGCTCAGAAAATTGACTCATGTCTCTTGTGATGAAGCCTAAAATGTAACTAGATTACATTGAAACTAGATTACAGAGATTACAATGATCCATTTTTTTTTACGTGAAATGTGTATGATGATGATTAAAAGGAAAATAAATGTTTGACGATATGTTTCAGAGAGCTGCAGCTTAGAACTCAATAAAGTTACAGCATCTTTTTTTTGCAGTCATAAGAAAATGTGTGATTTCGCTCAAGCAAGACTTTTTACAGATTTGTCAAGGAGGCTTTTCCCGTGGTCAGACACTAAGCGCAGACCCCCCTTTGGCTGAACACATGTCCAGATGTCCACTATGTGTGTGTGTGAGTGTGTGTGAATGTGTGTGTGAGAGAGAGATAGAGGCAGACAGACGGAGGGGAGGAGGAAGCTGAGATAGAGTTCTCCTCAAAGCTCCACATTTCATCCAGGAATGTTGTGATACTATCATAATATTTGGTTCCTAGTCTGCGCTGGTGATACGTAAATGTATCTAACCATTAAATCAAATTACGAAACTAGTTTACAAACTCTGAAAATTTGTTTTAGCGCACATTAAACACTGGATATGCACCACCTTTATCCTACAATCTCATAAGCAAAATTCTTGACTCCATATTCAAATGTAGAAAAACAACTGAAAAAGTCTTTAGGGGAAGCAAGTATCAGCAAAATAAATCAAATGGTTTTCCAGGTCTTCCACATCAACTTGTGAAAAAAGATGCAGCCTGAGTCTTGGCTGCTTCTACAAAAACACCAGGCTTCTTCGGATTTAATTATTTGCGACAGCTCCTGTTTCCTGTGGGTTTTTATTGCCTTTTTTAATGCATGTGCAGCTCTTTTTAACATGCAAAATGCTGCATGAAAGTTATTATTTCCATATTATGCCACAATCCAAACCGCCTACTTCGGATATTCAGCAGACTCCCCCCTCCCCAAATAGACACAGAGGCGCACATAGGCACACAGAAATAATCAATGCCACACTGTTTTGCTTCTCCATCAGCAGAAAGTGCAGGCGGTATAGAAACATGCTCATTCTCCCATGGTGTGTTCAAAGCTTTTCATAGTGCCGCGGACAAAGACTTTCCCATGCTGCTTCATTATCATAACAACGCGGCTCCGCTCTCCACCAGAGACTGTAAATCCGTCTCACACACCCGCGGTCTGGGAGATCCCCCGGCACAGATACAGCAAAGACCTACTCCCAAACTAGGGAGACGAAGTAAAGAGTCGTTCAATTTGAGTTCGACTCGAGTCATTTGCTTTTATGCCTGGGCTGATCTTTGACTCAGCCAGCACAGCTCTACAACCCCCTCCTCCCCCTCATTTAGTCCCAAGGGAACCACTGAAAAGATGTCAATTGCTTGGTAATGGATAGCACCAATTATAGGACCTTTAAGAGGTCCGCTTTGAAGGCTGACAAATTGTAACGTTGGCCAATTTCCAAAAAAAGGCACCTATGGAGAAGCCGGTTGGAGTGACAAGGGGCTTCTGGGAAGGAAAGATAATGGCCAGCACACCTATCTGCATACTTTTCTCATTTTTCATCGCTTCTAGTGAAGACAAATCTTGCCACTACAGGCAAATGTGAATATCCTAAACAACTGGTTTTTGGCGTGAACGTTTCTATTCTCAAACTTTCCCGTTTATCCTGTCACTTACTGGAAAACTCAGGCGTGGAGGAAATTGCGAAATCCAAGCCTAACACCTTGGAGAAGATCCATGCCGAGGTTTAACCAAGGATGTTGCAGCCAGTTTCAAAAAGCTGCCGGAATAAACAGTCGCAATGACGCATCTGCTTCCAGGTTGTTCCGGAGTATTTAGGAGAGGTGACCCATGCCAGTGCTGCGTTACTAATAGCGACAATGCGTAACGAAATAACCAATGGCATGGTCAATTATCGTTACAGCCGGTTAGTTCTGGAGAAATTACTCACTAGTTCACTCCATTTGCCCCACAATGTTAAAACAGGCCCTTTGCACTGAAACAATAGAATTTCACTGCGAAGGAAGCAGGTCTGGTATGTTATCTCCTTTTCAAGCGTAACCTCAATGTGACCCCTGATGACTGTGTCAGAGAAAGGCCTGTTGCTCAGGGACTGCACGGACACTGGCTTTTATCAGACAGGCCAGAAAAACACGCTCCGTATCTTATCTCCGCGGTGGCTGCGCGGCAACACTTCACGTTAGGTGTCGTCTCGGAAGCACCGGGGCGGCGCATTCCCACACGCATCACAGACAGCCACAGCTGCAGGGGGGGCTCAGGTCGGACGGTGTGACAGATTCAAAAGGCTTTTGATTTCACGGCTTTTGTCTGGAGAATTTTGACTATCTCAACAGAACAGACCACTTTGAGGTCAGAGCGATTTATAGCACTAAGTGGCCTCAGGCCGGATGCACCAATTTGAACGAGAATGTGTGTGTACTGACCATAATGAGCTCTTATCACCTTAAAAGATCATCCTCCTTTGCTTATTCTTTGAGGAGATATTTGCCATCATACCAGTCGAGTATGTTGCATCTGAGAATAAGCAGTTAAGATTGATTAAAGTGACGTGATTTGATCATAAGCCCAAGTTCATTAAAGTTAAGAGGCATCGGCATCCTCATAAACGTACAAAGCCAGGACCATCTGACTGACATGGCATCATATTGGCCCTCGCATAAAAGTTAAATTTGCTCGTTTGGCCCCCATGTTGAAGCACTTTAAAAGGATTCCTGAATCGACCGCAGATTCCGCAGAGTTTGAGAAATCCACCCCCAAAAACTCAAGATGTTGCGCGATCAGAAACATCCACATACCAACCGTCACAACAGCCCTGGGTTGGAATGATCGCAATGCGCGTGTAACGGACACTGCCAGAAAAAAATTCAAATCCTGCACCTCCTGACCCCAAATTCCATGTCGCAGTGGAGGTGGAGACGCGTGCGAAGACCTGAAGGCGAGCTGGAGGGCCGCGCCGCAGGAGAGCTCGGAGGGGGCCGGGCGGCATTAGTGCGCTTCGCCTCACATTTGTCACAGCCTGTAAATATTCCCGGTCGACCTGCTGTCAGTTTATCTGGGGTAAAGCTTCCCTGACCTGAAGAGTGTTTTTCCAGTCATCGATGACTGGAAAGACCTAAGGGGGGGGGGGGGGGGGGGGGGGGGGGGTGAGTTGACATCTGTTGCTTTCAGTGTGTTTATTTCAGCAGTTAGACCTGCCGCTGACCTTCAAGTGTTTAGGACTTCCTGTTTGACGACATAGTGTGTAGTCTTAGGAGCGGCAAAAGTGTGTATAATTGGACGATAACACTGAAGAAGAGCATGGAGATCCATTGTTCTACTTTGCTGAGTCCATAAAGAACTTTTATTGGGGAAAAGTGTTGGATCACATTAGGATGGATTTGGCTACAATGTCTTAACCCTTCCAAAAGTGTTGTGCGGACTTTACAATCTTCACTTCACACTTCCCTCCAACAATCAGATATAGAGTGAACGTTGGCTAATCTCTGGACTGTACAAGTGTAGATTCTGTACATCACCCCACGTTGAGTGTAAATCCTCTTAAGGACAGTTATCAAAAGTGACTTTTCATCCGCCGTGACTGCTGAATCCTGCTGAGACAAGTTTCTACGGTGACAGATAAATGTCACCACACACACACACACACACACACACACACATGCTGCGCTTTCCTAACTAAGAAGACCTTTACCGCGGCATTCTGGCAAAGGACGCCCCAGTCAAACTGTCAGCCAGACGGATGACATGCTGTTGTGGATACCGAAGGAAGCCATCCTGCACATACATGAGGCACATATATCCGCACGCACAGACATGTTGCTGACAGGCCGCTCGGGCGCCTCCACCCAGGTGCCGACGATGAATTTACAGTCGGGGCGGGGGGGGGGGGGGGTTCGTTTGAGCTCCTGTATGCAGCTGAGGATGAAAATACGAGGTCTGAAAGCGTGCCCCGGAGCTTGTAAATAACCGCAGCTGCTGGGAAGAGGCTGAGCGAGGATGAGGGGACCAGCGGCGGTGGATCGGGTTTATTGAATAAGCCCGAGAGCAAGGCCAAACTGTAAACAGCTCATATCTCAGACGGGGCGGCGGCGGCGGCATCCCGCCACCGCAACTGCAAAACATCTTAACCGCGTTCGACGGACACGGAAGCTCGTCTTCATCCCAACAGATGGGCTGCCGGTTCCTACAGCTGGACTGTTAAAAAACAACTTTTATGAGTTGGGTGTGTTACACTCATAACCAGCACCTGACCGGCGCTCCACCTGCACCGCCATGAGCTCACCAAGTCAAACAGTCCCTCCAGGATTTCGCGGGGCCTTTTGTGAGATTGTTGCGGCCTAAAATGTCCGATGTTGCGGGAGCTTTTGCTAAAATTGCGATGAAAGTTGCAGCCTTTGTTTGGTTTTTGTTGCGATTACATTGCGGGAGAGACGGAGACGGGCGACACTGGCTTTGATTGCACATTTCTCTCACGGGTTGGGACATGTGTGTCAGCAAACGGGAGGGGAAAAAAAGGAACAGCTATTCCGCTCCTCTTATAGGACTACGCAGCTGATAAGCCTCCTCGCTCTCCGTCGTGGCGTTTATCAGAGTGCGTCAGTGATAAAGCGAGTTCAAACATCGGTCCGCGTTGTTCTCATCCGCACATGTCACCGTACACAGGATCCGTATGAAACATTCCCGGGTTCTTAAACAACACGCTGCTGCGATAAGTCAGGGAGGCATGTTTTTGTTGCACGTGAACCTGTAAATCTGTGAAAAGCAATCTCAACTATGGTCTAATCTCTTCATCTGTGCATGAAGATCAACGCCTGAAGGTGTCAAAGACGAGGATTCACATGCATTCGGACGGTCAGAACATCAGCGACTTCCTTCCTGAGCTGCCGGCGTAACTTTTTCCCCTTTGTGTTTTTCCACTTTGTGAGTGTTTTCTGCTTTCACATGATGGACAATCGATCTGTAAAACAACTCTGCAATGGTCGCCAATGATTATGAGGCGTTCATGTGTCCGCCGAGAGCCTCCCTGAGACCCAGATAAGTTCACGATCGTGGTACCACTGTGAAAGCGGCTTTAGGATATCGCCCTGCTGTTGCTACAAAGGTGCTAAATCCTCGTTAGATCTGACTTCTTCTCTAATGGCCCGAGGTAATCAGGCCCGAGCCATCTGTGCCGGGTCGATCTGGCCAAGAGAGTCACTCAAGGCCTTTTTATTTTTCCACTGTCTGTTCGAAGCTCGACCGCCCCAGTTCCTTCTTGTCGCTCCGATGGTACGAACATGTCTGATTTCCCTCAGATATGGTTCCGTGTAAACAAGAGTTTGCGTAAACAGGAACGTGACATTGAGAATTTCCTGTCTTCAGTCACCAGATCTGCTTCCTGGAGTTTGCCACTGAGGTGCGGAGGCTCCCTGTTCCCAGAAAGCACCGGGCAGGAAGGCAGAGCAATGCGCGCAGATGTTTCCTCTGTAAGAAGGTTCACTGAGCGTCTATGAGCTTTTTATAGGATTACAGCTTTTGTGTGGAATTGACTTAGACGAGATTAATCTTTTTTTTCAGAAACACATCCAGTAGGTAAATGTGTTTGGAGGAGAATAAATGCAAGGAGCCCCGAATGAATAAACTTTGCAAACCCAGAGCTTTCAGATGTTTCGTCAGCTGCTGTGATTTCTGCTGATGAGAACTGCAGTGATTGTTGAAGGGAAACATCCAAAGGTTCGAGAAAGGAGATGTTTTAAGACTGATGGATGCAGAGAAACACTCACCAGTGACCCCATTGGAGACCCCCCTCTGGAAGTGCAGGGCGGACAGGTCGTCCATGGACCTCCTCAGGGGCGAGGCTTTGTGCAGGTGTCCGTGCTGGTGGTCGGGGCTCCCGGCGCTCCCGGTGCTGGACGAGCTGCTCCCGTCCCCGACGTCGCGCACCGGCCCCGGCCCGCCCAGGTTGCTCAGGCTGGACTGGCTGTCGATGGAGCTGCGGGATCCTGCGCAGCGCCTCTCCTCGTCCAGCATCACCACGATCTCCTTCAGCTCCAGGTTCTCCGCCCTCAGCACCTCCTGGCTGACCTCCAGCTCGTTCAGCTTCTGCTGGTACAAGCCCACGTCCTTCCACAGGACGCCGGCGGTGCTGCGGCCGAAGCGCTGCCACTCCCGGGAGACCTTCTTGCCCTTCTGCCGGTCGTCGTCCAGGAAGCAGCAGAGCTCCCGCAGCTCCTGGTTGTCGTCCTGCAGCTTCTGGTTGACCTCCTTCAGGCTCCGGATCTCGTGGAGGTGGACCTGCAGGCTGCGGTTCACGTCCTTCATCATGTTGCCGTGCTCCAGCATCAGGTCCATGTTGCGGTTCTCCAGCCGCCGCAGCCTGCGGATCAGGTCCTCCTTCCCCAGGATCAGAAGCTCCTCGTCGGGCAGCTGGCTCAGCTCCGCCGCGTCCATGTCCTCAGCGAGATGGTGTGACGGAGCCCGCACGCATGATCTAACGGCACGCCGGCTTGCAGGGG
>CAESWR010000054.1:221776-236289 GCA_903171835.1 Mullus surmuletus | reverse complement strand
ACACACACGGGGTCCAGCTGGAGGCTTTAAAAAAAAACAGGTGCGAAATCCGCCAGCGACGCGCAAAAAATCTGTGTCTCACTTTCTGTCACATCCACGACTGGAAGTTCATCGTGGAGACGCGGAGGAGAGCTGTGGGAAGCCGGTTTTCGAAGCGGAGGATCATGGGAGGAGACATGGGGGAGAGAGAGAGAGAGAGAGAGGGAGAGAGAGAGAGAGGGAGCATGCAGCAACCTGCAGACCTGCTGTGCACCAACTTCTTCAAATGTGTGTTATTTTCTATTTCCAAGTACATGAGGTCCTGCTGTCATCTAATTAAAGCAACAAAACCAAAATAAAAGCATAAAGGACTGTTTAAAAGCACAGGGACAAACCAAAACACTGGAACTCTGAGGGTCACGGGTCACAAAAGGACCATGAACACTAAAAGGTTGGCAACTTTTACCTGATATTCCCGAATATATCTAATAGAATAGAATAGAACAGTCTTTTATTGTCATTGCACTGTAAGATACAACGGAATTGAGGCCACAAATGGACTCATGATATTATAGCTTATCTATATTTGCAGGAAATGACCCCTCTAATCCGCCACCATCTCTCCAAAAGTGTTTATGTGGCAAACTTCAGTCATAATTCTTTATCCCCTACATGGGAGTCCGGATCAGTCATGATCTCATGGCACAACACATGGTGGGTGATTTTCCTCACAGTTTGCGGACTATAAAATCTGCAAAGCTGATTATTGCTGTGGTTTCTTATATAATTAGCTGCTAATATGAAGCCAATTGAGTGTGAGGTTTGTGTGTACTGTAAGAATTGAACCAAATTGAATAGGTCTCTCTTGAAAACGAGTGTCTGAATGCCGTGTCTGAATAAGATTACTTATATAAATTAAGGTTTAATTTAAAAAAATGTAAAAAGAGAGAGAGATTGGTCCCTTTCACTGATACCTGACCCAGCTGCTTGCGTCAGTACTGGGATCAGAGCACCCCCCCAGTAAGCATCATTTATCCACAGCAGACACTTTAACGCGTCTCGGAGGTACAAAAAGAAGCGCAGGTGTTTAATCAAATGAACAATGGCGGAATTCCATTGAGCTGCTTCAGTTTCGGGGCCTGAATGACTCCCGTGACTCACAAAGACCTTCCTCTAAAAGCACGAAGCAGAGACTCTCCATTCACTCGTACATCTCTTTCAGCATATATCCTCAAGCAAACCTGCCTGTTGTCCAAATCCACAGTCTGTGTATTGTGTTTGTATACTTGTGCCAAATCCGGGTACTATGTATATTTTAAACACAACTGCATTCTGCTCTCAGACCCGAATGTTACGCTTTAAAAAAAGTTATTATCAGTTTCATACGATCCTGAAGATGCTTCTTTATATTTATTTCTGTAGCCTATTAATTCTCTGTTGGTTTTCAGTGTTTCTCTCGTCTTTGACAGCAAGATTGTGGATCTCAAAGTGTTTATGCCCGCGTACAGAAAGATGAAAATAACCCAAAATACAATTCAGAAGGCAAAAAGAGAAACAGTGTGGCTATTTCTTATATTTTTGTAACAATAAATGCACGTGTAAACACATCCTTTGGAAGTAACATCCTTTTTTTTTTTTTCAATGAAAAAGATGAATGACTTTTTTCCCCTGTGGTGGCTGCTGGATACGGCCGCCATCTGCTGTTTGGCGGCGGTACTGCATTTTTTTCTGCAAAGAAAATGTCAAAAGAAATCAGAAGTCGAAGCCAAAGAGTAATAGATTCAAATCAGACGGAGGGGCGTGCAGGATAAGTGCAGGAAGAAGCGTCTGTGCAGGAGATAAATGGGAAGCTGGTGAGATCCTGCAGACATCCTCTGTTTTTTACGCACGACGCGCTTGGACGCGTCGTGTTCCTCTGGCCAACCTGCCAGCTTTTTACGCACCGGGGCGTCGAGGACACGGCGGTCCACCACGTCACGGGGCCAAATAAAGCTGCCTGGTCGCCGCTGGAGCAAAGTGCACACAGGAAGAAGCCGCGTCTGGACAACTTTCCCCTCAATGGTCTCCCGATGCTCGCCATCATGCGTCGGCGTCATGGCGAAGTCCCGGGAAATGCGCTGCTCGTCTTGTACTTCGGGGCTTTCTGCGTCGCACCTGCGATGCTGCATCCACAGTGTTTGGACTTCAAACCGCCGTTCCGACCGCAGCAGGAGCTGGAGTTTTGCGTCATGTACAAGGAGTTCGGCTGCTGCGATTACCAGAAAGACCAGGATCTGATGCGCAAATATTACCGGATCATGGATAACTTCGATTATAACGGTTACGCCAGCTGTGCCGGGTCCGTGTTGGAGCTTCTGTGCCAGGTAAGGTTAAAGGTCCTTTGGTTCGGTCCAGAGCATCTCCATCATGCGCCCAAAACGTGCAAAACGTCCTCAAAAAGGCGTGTGAACGCAACTTGCCTGGACACCTTTAACGCAGACTGCCAAAATAACACATTTACACTGTCATATGACGTAACACAGCTCACCTTTGTACTCTGACGTGTCATAGGTCAGTGAGTTCACTACAAACAGAAATCTGTTATGCTTTGGGAATTGGGATGCTGCAAAAGCAGGTGTTAAATCTGATTTTAAATATTCTCCCCTGTCTGTGCATGGGATAATCCTTGTTGTTTCCAGGCGAAGGGGAACTGAGGAGACAGCCGCCACAGGAAATTGCCACATCAGTGTCATTTTATATATTTTTTCTCTCGATTCCACTTCCTGTCTGTGGTGTCTCCAACCCAAACAGCAATAAAGCAGTTCTCAGACCCTGTGACATAACACACAGGCACCATTCATTACACCATTTTTTTTTAACCAGCGATGACATTGTAGGATGTTTTTCAGCACGGTTAATGTCTAAATGGGGTCAAAACACTTGAGTTCAGGGATGTTTTGGAATCACATAAGGACAAGAAACAGGGTTCACTTGCATTTAAGTGAATTTGTGTACACACTGAAAACATGGGGCGTCAAATGTGTCTTGTATAAGAATAAAATGGCATATTAAATGTGTAGTAGCTATTATGTTTTGTTCAAGGAAGAGCTGTAGAACATAAAAAGCCACGTCTTATGAGTCCAGGCCAGGGTTGTAAACAGCAAAGGGTTGAAAATACAAGGTACACGGCACTCTGACCTGTGCACGCAGAACTCTTTCAAGTTATCCTCGCGCTATCCACACTCTACATAATACTGCCAAACCAAGCCTGACTAACCTAATCTAACCTGGCCTACACTAACCTAATCTTGAGAATGTACCTTCCCCTGAACTCTCTTTGCTGTCTTTGCAGGAATGCTCTCCCTATGCTGCTCACCTCTTCGATGCCGAGGACCCGAGCACCCCAGTTCGCACCATCCCAGGCCTCTGTCCAGACTACTGCTCCCAGTTCTGGACAAAATGCAAAGCCACGCTCCCCTTCCTGACCGACGACCCGCACATAGACCGAATCAAGCACAACCAAACACACCTTTGCCGGCACCTCGAACTAGACGACGTGGACTACTGCTATCCGCATCTCCTCAGCAACCAGAAGCTCTCCCAGAACCTGGGCCGTGTCCAGTCTGATGTGGACGGGTGTCTGCAGCTGTGTCTGGAAGAGGTGGCCAACGGGCTGCGGAACCCCCTCGCCATGGTGCACGCCAACGACGGCACGCACCGGTTCTTCGTGGCCGAACAGGTGGGCTTGGTGTGGACGTACCTCCCCGACAGGTCCAAACTGGCAAAGCCGTTTTTGAACATCACCAAGGCTGTGTTGACGTCATCGTGGGAGGGTGATGAGAGAGGCTTTCTTGGACTGACCTTTCACCCCAAGCACAAATACAACAGAAAGCTGTATGTGTACTACTCTGTGGAGGTGGGTTTCGATGAAAGGATCAGGATCAGTGAGTTCCGTGTGTCGTCCAACGACATGAACGTAGTAGATCATACCTCTGAGAGGTGCGTATCACATATGCTGGTGTAAAGTTTGACAAGCTTTTGTAATGACCTTAAAGATTTACGATTTTGTTCTTTTTCGCCCACTTTGATCCCAGGGTAATTTTGGAGATTGATGAGCCTGCTTCCAATCACAATGGAGGACAGCTGCTATTTGCTGACGATGGATACTTGTACATTTTCACAGGGGATGGTGGAATGGCAGGAGACCCTTTTGGGAAATTTGGAAATGCCCAGAACAAGTATGAAAGCTGCCTTATATCTTTTATAGGTATAGTGATTTCCTCACATACCTTCAAAACTGGTTACGTAGGTCAATTGTCTCACTTTTATCTTACAACATGTCTACGTTTCACCAAGAAATATGTAGAAAACAATATTAATAACAAAGTTTTCCATATTCAGGTCAGCTTTGCTTGGTAAAGTTCTTCGCATAGACGTTGATGACAACGAGAGAGGCCCACTGTACAGAATCCCTCCAGATAACCCCTTCATACATGAACACGGGGCACGGCCTGAGGTCTACGCATACGGTGTCCGCAATATGTGGCGGTGCAGTGTGGACCGAGGCGACTCCTGGACCAAAGAGGGCAAAGGGCGCGTCTTTTGTGGGGATGTAGGCCAGAACAAGTATGAAGAGATCGACATCATTGAGAAAGGTCAGAACTATGGATGGAGAGCCAAGGAGGGCTTCTCCTGCTACGACAACAAGCTGTGTGCCAACAATTCTCTTAGTAAGTGCGATATGGAGGTTCCATTCAGGTGGCTATGTTTGGAAATGATACACCATTCTAATACCACCAATATAATGCCAATAGATAGAGAATGACAGTGATTTCTTTCCACAGATGATGTCCTACCAATTTATGCATACCCTCACAAGATGGGTAAATCAGTGACTGGTGGCTATGTTTACAGAGGGTGTCAATACCCTAATCTAAATGGCATGTACATATTTGGAGACTTCATGAGCGGGTAAGATTTACATAAAATTACTGGCTGTACTGCCGCAGCATAAAATCGCAAACAATGTGAAAAAAAGTAGCATCTGAGCTGCCATTTATTGCCGTTCCAGGCGACTGATGAGTCTGCAAGAGGACAGAAATACAAGGCAGTGGAAGTACAATGAGATCTGTATGGGGATGGGCCTGACCTGTGCATTCCCTGGACTAATCAACAACTATCATCAGTACATCATCTCTTTCGCTGAGGATGAAGCCGGTAAAGTGCCGTTCCAACCCCAACCACCAACCTTCGCCCTGAACACAGCTCTGGTCGTGCCATGGAAATGTTCAGTGTCAGCCTGATGTAATGTGTTGTTTTTCTTTCCATCAGGCGAGCTGTACTTCATGTCGACCGGAATACCCAGCGCTACGTCACCCTCAGGAGTTGTTTATAAAGTGGTAGATCCCTCAAGGTGCGTAATACAATCGTTGCTTTTCTTCTTTCTCATTTCACCAGCGTAACACAAAGAAAACGTGTGCAATATCTGTTCCCCATACAGTGTACTGTTCTATTTCTGCCTGCTGGGTATGGATCAGTGAGACACACATCTGTTGATAATTACAAACACAGGCATGTCATTCTTTTCAGCGGGCCGGAGGGATGTGCAGTATCATGATCCTGCTTGGCCTGGACGTGATCTTAGATCTGTGGGGGTTTTTTTTGCCTCTGTCTCTGTTTTAGTAAAGAAGGGAAATGAAGTAGTGTTGGCAGTCTTTGTGAAAGGCCCGACACCTAAATCTTCCTTCTTGGCTATTGCAGCGCTTCTCCCAGCAGTCGATGCCTGTGTCACGTAATTTGTTTGCGAGCCGTTGATCTCATTTCGTGGTCCCGTTGCGTCTCGCGCTCAGTGTTGAAAACGTATTTTTTTTATTTTGCCTAGCTCTCTGTCTATTGCACATTATGCAACCCTTTCTCTTTTACCCATTCATGGTCTTTTGCTGTTTTCCAGACGTGCTCCGCCAAGACAGTGTCACTATGACCCTCTTCCAGTCAGAGCAAAGAGTAACCGCATCAAGTTTGTTCCCCAGGAAAGTGAGTCATCTTCCAAAACACACTGCATGCAGGAGTCTGTGTTATTAATCTTCATTCGTAATCATTTTTGTCAATCTTCCCCCAGCAT
This sequence comes from Mullus surmuletus, assembly GCA_903171835.1. Taxonomy (NCBI): domain Eukaryota; kingdom Metazoa; phylum Chordata; class Actinopteri; order Syngnathiformes; family Mullidae; genus Mullus; species Mullus surmuletus. The sequence continues at coordinate 230,210 of CAESWR010000054.1, read as the reverse complement.
TAATCGGGTTTGAGCTGCCAAGCAAACACACCCCTGACCCTCAGCCCACGGAGTCATACGACTGGCTACAAGAGCTTATCGATCGTTTAGGTGAGCTGAGACCAGACCCCACCACCCCTCCTCCGACTACAACCAGACCACCCAGACACACCAGGCGGAAAGGGCGGCGCAGAAAGGGCAGACCCAGAACTCCGTCGCTCCAAAACGGTTCTGTGAGGCTGGCGGGCGACGAACATGGGCGCAGCGACCGCGGGCGAGTGGAGGTCTATTTTAACGGAGAGTGGGGAACGGTGTGCGACGACCTGTGGACCATCAACAACGCTGCTGTGGTTTGCCAGCAGTTGGGGTTCAAGCATGCCGTCAAGGCAGCCAAGAACTCTGAATTTGGCGAGGGGACGGATCTGCAGATTCTCCTGGATGACGTTCAGTGTGGCGGGACCGAGTCCAGCCTGCTGGATTGTCAACATGCAGGCGTGGGCTCGCACAACTGTGCCCACTATGAAGACGCTGGAGTCATTTGTGGCAACTCAGACTACGTTATAGAAGTCTGAAACAAATATTACCAGAGCTAATTACCTAATTACATATAAAGATAAACCTGTTGTCTTAAAATTTCATCTGAATTGTGAGGAAAAGGTGTTTTAAATCAATCCTTGGTGATTTTTTTTTGTTGTTATCACCATGAAAGGCAGATGTTATGCGTTGCATTCCCAGATTTGTGTGACCTAAATCTGATGAACAGTATTGTGAAGTCCATCATAACAAAAGAAGAAAGGGCCGGGCTCTTTTTTTTATTATTTGCAAAGACAAAATGCAGTGAGTTGAATAGAATGCGTACTATCAACAGATCCTTCATCCAGGAATCCCTCATGTTATTCATGGTAGCACTTCCATGGAACGCTGATGATATCACACATTGCCCAACTTTATCCCAGGATCGCATTCCTCTCTTCAGTGTTGATTTACTCGCCAGCGAAGCACCTTTTTCAGATTGAAATATTGCAAGAATTTATTGTGTTGTATTTTATCCTGGACTTGAATGTTTAATTTGAATGTAGGCACTTTGACTTTTAAGAGATTTGTTACATCAACACAAATGATAATACGTGAATTTAACATTTAATGATCTCTGAATGAATGTGTGAAAGTTGTTGTTGTGAATGATTTCAATAAAAGAACAATGATATTACCGGTGTTGTGCTGAAAAGAGACTGCCCTCGTCTGGAACGCGCATAGCTCGCCAGAAGTCATAGATGTGAGCGTCTGCAGTGGACTGAGATGATGTTTTAGATATTTTAAAAACGTCACTTTGATTCAACAAGTAGGAGATTATTATTTTTATTGTCGTCTGTCGAGGTTGGTGAAGTGTCTATGTTCTAACCTCCTCAAATATAGGCTGTTCATGTTGACTTGTGTTAAATAAAATGTTATATATATATTTATATGTATATATATATATATATATATATATATATATATACACACACACACATATAAATATATATGTACAGTATATATACACATGTATAACGGAAGAAAGATAAGGAAGAAGAGAATCTTCTGGAGGATGCGGGCAACGATCCCGCTACTTCTGGCATGCTATTAATAATAATAATAACAACAATGATAATAATAATTAAAATAATAACAATAATAATAATAATAATATTAATAATAATGGTGATCATGATAACAATAATAACATCCATCACAATAACAATAAAATAATAAAAATAATGATGACAATGCAAATAATAATAATGATGATAATGCAAATAATAATAATAATAACAATAACAATAATAACTACCTTCAGTCGTACCAGAAATTTTTTAACCGTCCGCTTACTTGTATTGTCGTACGGGGGATTAGCTCAAATGGTAGAGCGCTCGCTTAGCATGCGAGAGGTAGCGGGATCGATGCCCGCATCCTCCAGAAGATCCTTTTCTTCCGTTATCTTGTTTCTTTTCTCCCTTTGGTTATCGCGTTTTGCAGGCACGATAGAGGAAATAACTCCACCGTTAGAACAAACAGATATTCTCCTAATTCCCTGCAGAACGAACTGCAAAGATGACATCCATGTGATTTGCCTTGAAATCGTGGCAGCATCATAGCAGGCACATTTCAGTGCAAATTTTTTGTAGTGTGCTGCGATTACACTGCCTCACAACGCGCCGGAACGACGTGTTAAAATAAAATGAAACGACTGCAATGGTAAGAAGCAGCACAGGTTTGTTCCATTCCTGACCAGGAGAGGGCAGCAAAGCATTTAATACAGTAGAAGGTCCACTTGCTGTCTGGGGCAGTTTTGAGGGGGTTTTCTGCAAAATGTAATGTCTTGCTGGACGTTGTTGTTAATCATATGCGTAATTAAACCCTATATCATATCTTGTATGATTGATAATTAATGGTAATATAAATAATTATAAACACGCATTGTTTCCTGGCAGGTGAAAAAAACAGTCTGAAATAATATGTTTCCCCCTGTAACTTTGGCTGTGAAAGAGGAATCCTTCTCATATTCACCACAGTAACTTAGTGTGGTCTGAATTAAACCCAGAATAACTGAATTGGTGGGCAGGATCCACCTGTTGCTGAAAGATGACGTGTAACAAGCATGTGGACAATTTACCATCAAATGACCCCACTCTGACATCATACTCATAAGTCAAACTTCTTCATAGGTTACAAGACTTCAAGATTCAAGCAGAAGTTACTTATGGAATGAGTTTTGGTCGTAATCTAGCGAGACAATACCTTTCAAGTTGACTGGTTCTTTGCTTTTCTGTTTTCTGCTTTGGATGTGAACAGATGATGAGCACAAATGTCAAGGTTACAAATCTCTGTAGACGTCGCTTTATTGACAAATTCAAAGCCGGCTCCAGTCTTCACACTAGCAAAGCGAACACACGATAAATCAACACAAAGGTAGCAGTCTTACTTTGCAACAGCCGCAAACCACTACCATCACCGCAACAACAAAAAAACGACAAAACATTGAAGTGATTACGTGTTAAAATGGGATCAACATTGCCAACTGCAGAGTAACATCAAATAGCTACACTAACAAAGCTCATAATCCAGATCAAGTCACAACATGGTGTCTTCTGTCTAATGGCAAAAATAAACTCCAGAACACAGGCACAATTCTGTATTTACACTGTGAAATACATCCTTTCAGGCGCCCAGCATTTTCTTCACCATGTAACCAGGCATGTTGTAGAGGAACAGAGCCACGATGGCCAGCAGCAGGAGAACCGTGAGGATCTTGATGGTCAGCCACCTGTACTGGTCACAGATCAGGTGTTTCGCTGCTTTGAAAGGGATGAGGAACCAGAGGAGGGCGATATCCGGGCGGCTGGCGGGGAGGCAAACAATGTGTTAGACAGTGACACGATATCAATCAGATATGCATTGAATGCTGTCCTCGTCTTGACCAAATTGTTGCATTAAATCGTCCACTCAGTTGATTTTGGAGGGATGAGAATAGTGATAGTGTATTACACAACATTAAGAGATGATTATGTTTACTTGTCCATTAACTTAAAATACAAATGCACTGATTTAGTATACATTGAAAGACTGAGAATTAACATTTACTTGCTAAACAAATCATTATTTTCCCTTTGTTTTATACTTGAAGGTGTTTCTTTCAACTGATTATTTGTCCTTATCCATTTTGTTGAGTTATTTGTTTAGTTGAGTTAACAGTTTTGAACGATTGAAACCACACATGACTCCGGAAGCATGAGCACGACATTAAGTTTGATGTCTCACAATTGAATTTATTCACAAAACTGAAATATCATACAGTCGGACTTCACCCTGGTACAAGGGCATGAACATACAGCAAAGTCATTTGATCACAGGCCAACAACACTGAAACTCCTCGTTTTTTAATCAGATAAAACCAATGCACATTGAGGAGATCAAGCAGGAGTAAAATCATAATGGAAAAAAATCTCATCACACTAACAAATGGCAAATTCAAGATAGTCCCACGACATTCCAAAACAAAAAAAACCCAGAACTGAATGAAGACCTTCACACGCCCAACATTTTCTTCACCATGTAACCGGGCGCGCTGTAGAGGAAAAGACCCAGCATGGCCAGCAGCAGGAGAGCCATGACAATCTTGATGGTCAGCCACCTGTACTGGTCACAGATCAGGTGTTTCGCTGCTTTGAAAGGGATGAGGAACCAGAGGAGGGCGATATCCGGACGGCTGGTGGGGTAGAGACGGTTACAGCTGTTACAGAGCATCGAAGTCAACACACACACAATAAATAAGTGCTATTCCATGTCTAAATCATTTGTTGTCGGTGTGTATAAGTAAGAGACTATTGATTAGTTGGTGTCACTCTTCACACTCCACTGCTTTTCATATTTACAAGAGAGCAATGATTGGATTATTGGTGTAAAGGTTATATGACTTTTTAAAGAGGAGTTAAAAGGGAGAGACATGGATGAGCAATTGTTTTAGATGCTAAATTACATTGCCGAAATGTTTGTTCTCTGCTAAGTTTATGCACGGATTAGAGCTGTAAGTGCACGGCAGTGACTAAGAAAAGTTGAGTCGTATAAACCTGCACAAACATTTCTGTATTTTTGACCATAGAGACAGAAATCCACGGCAGAATGCTGTAGGATCTCATCTTGTCTAATGCATCTGGGTCCAAGTCTCCATCGCAGTCTTCCCTTGGTGCTTGTTTCTTTCGTCAGGACATGGATCTTCTGGTTGTTGCTTCCTCCCGCGAACTGCGACTCTTGACAGGAAACCCGTCCAATTGGTGATCCTCCATGTTGCTGTTGGTCTTCACATCCAAGTTGGCCATCATTTTTTACCTGATTGATTCAGATCTGTCTTCTTTGTCTTCTGCCCTGTATCATGGGATGCTGTCTTACGCTGGCGTTGTTCTTGATGGCGGTTTTCCTTCTTTTTCTTATTCAGTGTGATGAAATTTCTTGATTTCCATGAATTCCTTCAACCCAACCGGCGGCCCAACTTTGGGTTCCATATGAATAAATAAATCCTCTTGGGATTCGGGCGCATTACTCTTCAGCAACAGGTATACTTTCACTGTTCAATCTCGCCTGGAGAACGCATTAAAGTGCTGAAATAACCTTTTGGAAAATTCCTATTTCAGTATCAAACAGCCTGAAATGTACATTCAATGTGTCCACTTTGGTCCCAAACGAACAGAAATATGTTAATGTCAAAGAAATGTACATGCTTAAATGAGTTTAGATATTTGGGTCCTCTACTGAGATAGAAAAGTATGAGTCTGAACCTAACATTTGTAGCTAGGTTTGTTAAAAATGAAAAGAAAAAATGGTGCACAGAAAGATGTAGGTTCATGAAACTGCTGGACCCTTCCGCGGCGGTGAAGTCCGAGCCGCGTCTCAAGCTCCCAGCATTTTCTTGACCATGTAACCTGGCATGCTATAGAGGAAAAGAGCCAGCATGGCCAGCAGCAGCAGCGCAGTGACAATCTTGATGACCAGCCACTTGTACTGGTTGCAGACCAAGTGCTTTATGGCCTTGAAGGGAGTGAGGAACCACAGAAGGCTGGTGTCCGGACGGCTAGAGGAACACAAACACAGCTGCTCAGTGACTCACTAAGTGACGCACTAATCTGCACATACATTTAGACGATGACTACTGATGCAATGACATAATTTAGCTTGAGAATTACGGCTGAGACTAACGAGAAATACATAAAAGATCTGAAGAAACAGCAACTTACCATAGAGATTGAGGGTCCTAGCTTAAAGTCCAAAAGTTGTCCAAATGTGCTTCCTCATCGCGGTAAATTATGGATTTGGCTTTTTTGTTTATGTCATTTTAGATTTTTTTTTTAGACAATCATTTATGCACGTTTATGCTTCTTAGTAAGCTTATCTGTGTTTTTATGGGGGTTTATCATCTTATTTATCCATCACAAGTTTATTTATGAGTCTTTATTTTTCTATTTATGCCTTTTGTTTTGTCAAGCTGGACTCGCAGCAGCTATCTGTGGCCTTGTGTTTGCTCGTGTGTTTATGGAGGCAGAAACGCGACAGAAAACATCCGAGAATGAGTAAAAATAGTGACAGATGTGAGCAGAACATCCTCCATACTTGGGTTTCTCCAGAGGTTCTGGTTCGTTTCGCCCTTCACCGACAGGGCCTTTCTCAGCTTCCTCTCCCGTCAGAAGGTGCAGCTCCGCTTCCACCTTTCCCTGAGGACGCAAAAACCGCCAATGTCATCTCTCAGTCACACTATCGAGACCCTCTTTGACTGTCAAACATCTGTCCAGGATAGCATCCGACCCAACCGTGAGGCCAGCGAGGCTTTAACTTACTGTGAGTTCAAACTCGTCTTCCTCGTTTCTGGCCACAAACGGCCACCAGCCTTTAATCCTCTTCTGCTTGAAGATGGACACCATGGGCATCTCTGTTTCATTAGTCACCATGTCAATGCTGCACTGCTTGGCTGTCTTGGCGCCGCGCGGGAAACGATTCAGGTCGAGCTCGATCGCGCCTGTGAACGGCCATATTTAGGTCAGTCAGACGTGAGGCTAAAACTGGGATTCCCTATAAACAGAGACTCGTGAAATCAGTCGCCGACCTAAGAAGTCGTCAGCTGAAAAGTGGTCAGCGTCCCACACTTGCAGGTTGAGACGAGCCGGGATCTTGTACTCTGTCTCGTCCCAGGCGAACATGGACTCCTTTTTGGAGATGACGATCTTCTCCTCGGCCATGAGGTAGTCAAAGGGGTAGACGAAGCGCCAGTTGAAGTTGCCCTCGCCGGTGATGGAGTGGTAGTGGACGTCTGTGTCCTGCTTGTCCTCCTGCTGCCCTTTGAGCCAGCTGGGGCACAGACACACGGGTCAAGGGTGTTTTTTGTTTTTTTTTAATTATTATATAATTTCACTCTTTTTGGTATTATTACCCTCTGACAAATATGTCACTGGATTTCTCTCCGGTGAAGATGTCATCGTCCTCAAGGACCACCTCGTCTGTGTTCCAAACGATGACCCTCAGCTCAAACCTGAACGTGGGCAACATGGACAAAACATGTTGAGGTGCAACAATGGTTTTTACACTTTCAGATTTAAAAAAAAAAAAAAGTTTTTATGTGGAAAATGTACTTCTTCGGCTTCCTTGGAGAAATGTCCAGGGCCGGGCCGGGCGCTGTCATGTCTTTGGGGAACATGTCCACCCACATCTCAATCCTCCCCTGAAGCGATAACGCCACAAATACGTGAAAAAACATCATTTTCAGTTAAAAGAAATTGTAGAAAACTGCACAGTCACGTACTTGTTCGATTCCTGGTTTATCAGGATGCAGCAGCGGCCTGGTCTCCACGTGCTCCGGGACCAGTTTGCAGCCGACCCGCGGGATTTCCTCCCAGTGGTTCAACACGGTCAGAGCCAGGTGTTCGTCAGTCTGCTTCTTCAGACCTGCCGAGCAAAACCAGCAGTATTTTTTAATGCATTCTGATGGTGATTTTCTTCCCGAAGAGCTGCAGGTTCAAACGCAAACGTACCGTTTTCATCCTCTATCTCAGTCTGAGCCATGAAGACGCGGTTCTCCACCTTCACTCGCCCTCCAGGGCCGTAGTGAGGCCCGTCCAGTTTGCCGTCCTTGCACAGCTTGGCCAGGATATGTGAGGGTTTCATTGGGTCCCGCCAAATATTGTAACCATGGCTACAGGAAAGAGCAATTTTTTGAAAAATGTTGTGATGCTCTGATGACTGATATTGAATCATAAAAAACGTGAATAATTAACACCGGTCCTCACATGGCGTAGTTACAGGAAATACCACTGGTGGCTCTGTGTTTGCTGTAGAAGCGGTTCTCCAGGTCGAGTCTGGTTTCCCCGATCAGGTCGTCGGTTCCCACCAGATCCCAGTCGTAAATGGACACGGTCAGAGTGGAGTCCATGGGGAAGGTGGCCTCGATGTCGAAGGACCTTAGAGGAGGAAAAATATAGCCTTTCTTTTCGGTTTCCCATGAACGCAAATATCCATCGACCCTCTACTTACTTGCCAAACAAAGGGTTGAGCTGTTTGGAGATGTAGTTCTCCTTGTCTTTGATCTCCGTCTTTCCCAGCTTGATGGCGATGTAGGGGTCGGCTTTCCCGTTGATGTCTGCCGGATGCAGATCAGTGGCCTGCCGATTGAAAGAAGCTTGAGTTAGAAGTTCAGATCGGAAATATCTGTAAATTTTAATCCAGTAGCGGCAGAATTCTCACCCGGATGACGTAGATCCGGACGAGGATGTTAATTGGATCATTGTGAGGAATGTTCTGGAACATCCCCATGGTGGTGTCGAAGTTCATGTCTCGGGGCGTGTCGTCGGACACCTTGTACATGCACAGCGAGCCCTGAGGACACACGTTCAGGAAAGGTTATGGAATAATAAGACTGGGAGGGGAGGTGTGTGTG